>CAJNIZ010016780.1:62556-81889 GCA_905231905.1 Symbiodinium pilosum
CCTAAATCCCTAAACCCCTAAATCAAAGAAAGCCAGGCAATGGTCGAGCTGGTGCTCCTGCTCCAGGAGGCCTGGCGAGACTCCGGGGCGCTTCTCACCGAGTCTCGCCAGGCGGGTTTTAGGGGTTTAGGGGTTTGGGGGTTTAGGGTTTGGGGGTTTAGGGTTTAGGGTCTGGGCGTTTAGGGTTTAGAGTTTAGGGTTTGGGGTTTCGGGTTTAGGTTTTAGGGTTTTCGGGGGCAGGAAGCGCCAGGCATGTGGCTTGGCTTGCGCTGTATTCGCCAGGAGGCATATAGGGATTCTATGGAGGATTATCTGAGGAAAAGGGAATTACACAGGAGATACAGAGGGGTATAGAGCGACCTGAGAATACGTAGGGATGTTTAGGGTGTCAAATAGAGTAATTTTGAAGGGGGACTCTGTCGTCCCCAGTGCAGATCATGTCCTGCTGCCTTCTAATCAGAAAATACGTACTCTTACTTGGTTCAACCACCAGACAAACACTACTCACATGGTAGTGGTTGGCAAAATATGCAACCTCTATGTAAAGTCCTGGGGAGGGACCCTGCATAACCGCCAGATATCCCGCGAGTCCGTAAGGGGCCCCGTTGCTGAGAAGTCCCGATGCCGGTGATGCCGCTGTATTGTTTTATGTGGATTGAACATCGTGTCGTTTGTGGTCCAGAATTGACGGGTTCAGGATTGGCGTCCACGGCCGCCTTTGTGAGTAGGAGCCAACATGTTTTGATTGGATGGAGGCCTACTCGCTTTAAACGGGTTAAGACTTCAACCAGAAATGGGCGCACGCTAGTAATTTCAGCGCAAAGACGGTTGAGCAACAGGCATTTCTGCTTTTTGTCTGATCAGTGGGAGCAGCTGGGGAGTCTGACAGATACCGTAGCTGCATTCGCCCCCTCCATGTCAGAGCCTTATCAGCACCAGCTCTGTGCAGCCTACCTAGCTTGCAGTCTATCATTCAATTTCCTCCCTAGCTTACCAGTGGTTAGAGTAGGGAATAAGGGAGTACAATCCCTACATAATCCCTATGTAACACCTTCCCTTTTCCCTGCTAACCTCCAGTAAGCCAACCTCAAGCAGGAGATCCCACTCTCCCCCACTCCTGAGGCCTACTCTAAGGTGCAATATCATCTACTGTCAACATTTGATTAATCAAGGGACCCTGACAGGTGGGGCAGGGATCCCTCTTGTAGCGTAGTATGGTCCCCAAAATAGTGCCTAACAGAGAACCCATGTCCATTGAATCATGTAGGAAATGGTGACTGTAGCTCACATCACACCCTGGGTGTCCCCAAGTGCCTTGAAATCACACCTTGTTTCGTAGCATTGTGGCATTGTGAGAAAAGTCTCAACTACGCCGTTATCGGAGACCTGTAGCTTCAGGTATAGACTTGAAAACCTCGAGGCCGGAGCAACCCAGAACTCTGAATCTAAAATCCAAAAGTCTTAAATTCCGAAAGCTTCTAAAGCCTGAATTCGACTTTCCAAACTCAAAAATCCACTTATCCAAAAATCGCGAGACCCCACATCCCTGAACCCTAGAATCCCTCACCCTGCAACGGGAGAGAGAGAGAGACAGAGGCAGACTTGGCGGCTCTAGAGCGGACGCGTTTGAAACATATGAGGCTAAGCCGGCAGTTGCTTTTTGCCTGACTTGTGGGGCTTAGGGTTTGGGGCGTAGTGCTCAGGGTTCAGGGCTTTGAGTAAAGGGGGCCTAGGGGGTTGAGGGTTTAGGGCGCATGGTTTGCGGCATTTTGCTGGAAGAGGTTTGAGTTTTAGATTTCAGGGGCTTGAGGCTGTGGTTCTTTGGCTTTTAAGTAGATGAGGGTCAAACAACAGCTTAGGAACAACACTACTGACAAGAATAAGAACCCTAGCGCCTGTACCCCATAGCAGCGATTTTTGCGAAGAGCAAGAATGGTGCTGCGCAGTTCCTGACTGCCCTTGATGCGGGCTGAGTTTTGTCAGTTCTTGGTCTGACGTTCAAGGCCCGCTCAAAGTTAATGGGAATGGCGCAAAGTTGAAGGATTCCATGCCTGAATGCAGCTTCGCTGCAGCCATGGCTTTCCTGCGACCTCCTTGCCAGCAAAACTTACATCATGGGTAGAAATGGAGCTTGAGCATTTAGAACGTGAAAGTTGCAGAGCTATGCTGGAAGCTGCCTGGGCGTGATTGGGAATCATCATTGTTTTGCCTGATGGGGGAAACCAGCGGGAGCGAATCTTGTGGTCCGATCCTTGTAGTCCTCCAACCGTCCCTGCCCCCAAATGTTCAACCCCTATTCCTTACTGTTACTATATGCTGGCATTTTCAAGCTGGCATTCTCAAGCATGAGCCCGTGACTCGCATCAATTGCATCGGTTTCTCCGAACGAGGGTGGGTTCTTTGCAAGCGGAGCCCCTTAGGTTTTTAGGTGTCTCGCATTTGTGGGACATAGCCATTAGTAAACAGCAAGTCTTAAACCTAAAGCCTTCAGCTCAACATCTTCGGCCCCAAGCCATGAAAATTCAGCCCCCGGGCTTGAGCCCTAAATCTCCCACGTAAAGCCCTGAACTTTTGAAGCCCAAGCCGAACTGCCTAAACTTTGAACCGCTAAATGGTAATTGCAATAAATAGGGGAGCCCAATATTACTGTAGTATAGTCTTTATTATGGGCATCCGCAAAAGTGTACCCCGAATTTTGGGAAACCTCCATATCGTGTACCCACGGGGATTGGGGTCATGCGCCAGGTTAGTGGTGCGAGCTTATCGCATCGGCGGAGAAGAGGCCACAAAGCCTGCGTCGGCTCTTCTCTGAGGGATCTACAAATGGAAAGGGTTGAGGCATTTAGGGCTCAGGGTTGAGGGTTTGCTGTTTAGGGTATAGGGGTCAATGGCAGGATGAGTTTCTGTCAGGGGTTTGGCGTTTTCGGCTTTGGGCAGTAGTTGGAGGATGTGGTTCTTTCTGAGAGAGTGACGTCAAATGTTTACTTCTTTCGTGGCTCCTGGCTGATGGTCCACATACTGGCACCTACAGTATACCTACATGGTGGATACACTCCTGTGTATTCCGGGACTGCTTAGCATAGCCGGCTATTCCTTCGAACGTGTCAGCTAGAATTTTTCCTGCGTATCACTGACATGTTTGGATTTTCCTCAATTTTTAAAAATCGAATTCCACCCAAATACATGTGCATCGTGGACCCTGAGTGAATCCTTACGTGATTCTGGTTAGCGCAAACTCACGAGAGAGCCCTTCATATAGTAATCGTGCAAGACCCCTGTTTGGGTTGGTCAAAAGTATGGCCCCGTCTCGGGGTACTCTAAATTTTAAGGGTTGCATTAGAGACACGGGACCCAAAAAGGGACCATAGTTTTGACAACCTACCATATCTTGCTAGGGTCCCAAACGTACTGTATCCCCCAGAAACGGTAAATCCTCATGCTTAAGCCCTGCTCCCTAATCCCGAAGCCTCGAATTTGAATGATTATACCCTCAGCCTACAGTGCACTTGAAACCTTTACAAGTAAAATCCAATACGACTTGTGGCTACACCTGTCTGCAATATCGCATTAGGGTGCTTTTGGTGGCTTATAATTGTATGAGGCAGTGTTTTTACGTAGAAGTAGACTACAATCACCCCAAACCCTCAACAGGTAAGCTCAAGTTGCCATATCATACCCTAAAGCCTTGTTGTACAAAGCTCAGTCTCTAAATGGTTCCTCTAGATACGGCCTAGATGACGAACCTTAAGCCCCATCCATGCTAAGCCAAAAGCCCCATTTACCCTGCAAAAGTGGTGTTACTCTGACTCTGCAGATGGCGACCATGGTTTTGGCACGGCTGGCCTTAGTCGACGAGACTTGGCTGCCTCAGGTGATTTTGTGGGGTGCTTTAGTGGGAGTGGGAGAGTGATTTTCGGTACGGTTCAAGGGTTTACGGGTATCAAACGGAGCTATATATGGATAGTGGTAGTAGGGTTCCACCCCCTGAAGCACCAGCAAGTCACCTTCGTGAGGAGGTCCTTAGGGGAGTGAAGGATATGGAAAGTAGTTCATTACTCAACTCCTGCAAGTTCCCCGCTGAGCATGAGGCACGCAAAAGAATGTAGGGTTCAGGATCTCGGGTTCTTGAATTTCATTTCTTCTTGTTGTGAAAGTCATTGAAAACAGCTAGAATTTCTAGGCTGGCAGGTAGAGGAAGGTCTCGTACGGTGATGACGTGCGGGATGCAGGGATGATTTTAGCCTAGGTAGTTTAGGGTTGAGGTTTTAGGGTCGTGCTAGTAGTAGCTCAGCTAGGGATACAATAGTCGCCAATATAGCGTAAGATCACATCCACTTTTGGTTTATAGTACTTCGTATGAAGAAGGAAAAATTGCCGTGTTCAACCAGCAGCATACTGCAAGTCAGTGTCATCTTATAGGGATTCTTGGGATTATTTGGGTTCTGGTGATCGAGCCGTTAAGGTGCTCTACTCAGACTACCTTGCAAGGGAACGAACCCATAGAACCAACACGTCAAATCAAACCCAAGCCTTGAACTGTTGTTCATGGTTTGTGGCTGTGTGATGCGAGCCGCAACGGGTACCCCGAGAACCTGGCTCAGGGCGCGAGTTTTTAGGGTACAGGGAACGTAGCAGGAACAACTCCGGGGTACCATTATAGCATGAGAAAAGTGCAGCTACTTTCCTTAGGTTATAATTAGGACCCCCTCCCCCAACCTGAGCACTCGTGAGCGATTAAGTGATGTTTTTTGCCATAATGGGCGTGTCAGGGGAATTTAAGTATACTTTCATACCCAGTAAGCTAAATGATAATCCCACTGATGCCTATTGCTAATCTATTTACCAGGTCCCCCTGACCCTAAAACCTAAAAACCTACGCATCCCCATAGATCCGTTTGAAGGATCCCTAACCCCCCAAGCCCAAAACCCCAATTCCCTAAACCCTGAAACCCAAACCCCTAAACCCTAAAACCGAAACCCTAAAACCCCAAATCCCTAAACCCTAAACCCCAAATCCCTAAACCCCAAATCCCTAAACCCTAACCCCCTAAACCCCTAAACCCTAAAACCCTAAAACCCCAAACCCCAAAACCCAAACCCAGGAGATGCTTCTACCTCCCTCGGAGCGCCGCAGTAGCCTCGGTAAAGTGAGCCCCAGAAAATGGGCTATCATGGAGTTCAAGGTGTAGGTAGGTTTTCGAGTTTTAGGGTTTAGGATTTATAGGGTTTGGGTTTCAGGGTTTAGGGTTAGAGTTCCAAGGTTTGTTTCTAGGGCAAGGGATTTGGTGTTTGTAGGGGGCGGGTTAGCCGGGAGGGTCAGGAAGACTTAGCAATTATACTTCCACAACTCCCACAGGCCACATAATAAGCCCAGTTATCACCATTTATACTAAGTCCCCCTGACCCTCCAAGAGGGTTTCCCAGGGCTACGCAGTAACAGCCCGCTTAGGCTGAGGGGGCCACAGGTTCTGGGAATTGTTGCGGATTTACTTTGACAACTTCCTGCGAAGGGTTAGAAGCGTTGCGGGTGTGCCTCTCATCTCAGGATTACCACCTGAAGGGTGGGACTTGAAATTCTAGAGGCCCAGGCTTTTCTGCATAGAAGCATGTCATCTTGTCACAACGCCCGAAAATGGCCTGAAATCCTAAACCACTGACTCGAACAAACAGGTATTAGAGTAAATCCAAAGTGCTGGTGGCGCTTGGGCGAATTTACACTCAGGCCTCACCAGCGAGATACCCTTCTCCATGGACAAGTGCGGAGCTTGATGGGTGTGACTCAGATTTCAATTGCTTGCCCTCAGAGACTGAAAAGAGGAAGCATGAAAATGGTCCGTCATGAACACCCACAACATGTTTTGGCTAGCCAAGTTGCCTTGGCAGCCTGGATGCCACCAGTATGATTGCCTACTGTAGTAGCGTAGGGAATGCGTTCACCAAATACTTCATCTACGCAATTGCCTCCTGCTTTCTTTCGTAGATTCGGGCTTTCTAAAGCCAGGATGTGAAGTTCTTGAGCGGATATTCAGGCTTGATTCCTACAACCCCAAGCTAGCTGCAAACTGCGAGCACATCTAAGTTTTTGAGCCAAGTTTACGTGGTCCCTACAATGAGGATCCTACATGATCCCAGTGAGAACCCCTTAAGGATTCAGTTCTCCTCATCTTGAGAGCTCTCCAGCTTTTGAGGGTACGACAGGGAACCTTCTTTGTGAGTAACCCCAAACCCAAGCCCTACACCCTAAACCCCAAGCCGTAAACCCAAAACCCTAAACCCTAGACCCTATACCCTAAACCCCTAACCCCTAAACCCTCCAAAAATGCCAATGCTCTGCAACCCGGGACCTTACATAACCTTCTTTTCGGGTTGCTTGGTCTAGCTTTCAGGGTTTTGGGCAGCTTAGGGCTTTGGATTTAGTAGTTTAGGGGTTTAGGCTTAAGCTTAAGGGCTTTATGTTGTTTTAGGCTGTAGGGTTTAGGGCTTGAGGTTACGCAATTTTGAGTTTGGGGTTTCAAGACTTTGGCTTGGTTTGGCCTGCGCGGTCGGGCCCAGATGGTTGGCTCACGGGGTACTGGAATTCTTGTCTTTTTGGCGGGCCGCAGGAAGATCGGCGAAACATCTTCTGTCCTGCTGATGAACAAGAGCCTGCGCTGGACGTGCCATCATTCTGGCTGAGCTTTGGCAAGTGTGCCCTTAGCGCACCTATTATCGTGCCAATGCTCACTTCCGTGAGGCACTAAACTCTCAACGCCATACACTCCCGGAAGCTAACATGGAAACTCAAAAAGGGCCCTATAAAGATTATAGTCCTTCTTAGAGGGGACTATTTGGGTTTCCATGTTAGTTTGGGGGAGTGTAAGGCTTTGAAACAGCTGTCGGATTCCTCAGCTGGTGGCGCTGACGGCTGGACCGTCAAGGATCTCAAGGCGTGGCCCAACTTTTGAGCTTCCAAACGAGCTATAAAACTCCGTAAAGGGGGTTATATAGGGGATTCCATGGGATTCAGGGTGTAGGGCTTAGGGTTTAGGATCTAAACTCCTTAACGAGGGGATTATATAGGGGAGTATATTCTAGGGGTTATAAGAAGGGGGTACTAAGAGTTTATAGAGTATAGCTCATAGGTGCCAATAGTTCTTGCGACATTCTCTCATATGCATTCTGGGTTTAGGGTTTAGGGGTTTAGGGTTTAGGGGTTTAGGTTTTAGGGCTTAGGGTTTAGGGTTTAGGGTCTATCATTCGTGCTTCTTCGTGGGCATTTTGGGTGGGTCCCCTTCACAGAAAGAGCCCTTAAAGCTGTATTTGCTAAGGGGGGCTAGCATGACTCCTATGAACTTTTGTGGGAAGTGTTTCTGTAAGGCAGAATGACTTGGACTTAGGGTCCTCAGGGTCTCATGTGGAAGCCGGAGTATAGCATGACATACCCCCAAACCCTATCATTCTTTTTAGATAATAGTAGTTATGCCCCTAAACTTGCTTCTGGTGACCCTAAACTCATGACACCTTTAACCCCACGTGGGCAAGTGCTCTTGTCGCCTCATACGGAATGAAGTCATGGCATGTAGGGGCGCAGATTGGTTTCGGGTTTTGAAGCTCAGGGGCCTTGCGAACTTCTTTGCGCAAGTGTCCTTTTAAGCGCCTGCTGCCCCTAGACCCCAAATCCTATAACCGAAGCCTGAAACCTAAACCTTAAGCCCTAAACCCTCGACCCTCAACCCCAAGCCCCAAACCCTGATCCTAAACCCCAATTCCTAAAACTCCTAAGCCGCCCAAATTGAGGCCCTACAAGCTCTGCCAGTCAGTGATCCGAGGCCTGCCGGGACATTTGCTCATAATGAGGGTTAGGGTCTATAACGTTCATACTGTTGATGGAGGAAATCTTGCACCACCTTAAGTCCCTAAAGTCCTAGGAATTTCAGTAGTTTAGGGCCCCTAGGTGGTGCAAGATTTCATCCATCAACAGTAGGGTTGATAGGGTCTACGGGGCTCATAGAGCTCATGGGATTTCAGGGCTTTATAAGGTTCGTGGGTTTTCGAGGATTGATAGGGTTTGGGGTTTAGGGGCTAGGGTTTAGGATTTGCCCCAACCCCGTACGTCCTTCCCTCTTTGGGGTTGCGTTCTAGGTTTGATAAGGAATTCTAGGTATGTTCCTCCAAAAGTAAGTTTTGCTTAGGGTCTGGTCTAGGGTCTAGGGTTTAGGGTCTAGGGTTTAGGGTTCAGGGTTTAGAAAAACAGGGGCCTTTTGTACTTGTGTGCGCAAGTACGAAGATGCTTCCGGGAGCAACCCCTGAAAGGACCCCCCAATAAAAGTCGAGGGAGCACTCCCTCCATCCAAATGGTAAAGCCCACGGTTTCACGTATGGGCCCCTTGTGGCCCAGGGTTATGACCTTACTTAAACCCTAAACCGTAAAATGACGTCACCCATCTCTTGGTACCTGTTGACATCTCCTACTACCCTGCCCCCTACAATATATCCCCCTAGGGGTGGGTCTAGGGTTTGGGGTTTATTTTGGGGGGTAAACCCACAACCCTTAAAAGAGGATGTAGGGGGCCGGATATAGATTGCAAGCTACTTCCGAATCTTTAGCATTGTATAGATACCCCCAGAAACGGGGACCCTAATTTTTTTGGAACCCCCAGGAACCCTGAACCACATGAACCCTAAACCCCAAACCCTAAACCCTAAATGGAAGGCCTGGACTCCGCGGGCAAGGTGAACTCAAGGCGCCGCCGGCGGTGGCTGCGCTGCCCGCATGCGAGGGTCTTATCTGGATTGCTGTTAAGGAATTTAGATTAAGTTACCAGAATCTGGGTATATAGGGTTTAGGGTTCAAGTTTCCAGAATATGAGTAATTATATAGGGTTTAAGTTACCACAATATGGGTATATCGTAAACAATAGGCTTGCCTTATTATAGTAACTTCATTCAAGTTCCTGAAAAGCAACATGCAACAGCCAGCTCACATTGTGCATAGTTTAAGGTCCCCTTTCAAGGGGATAGACGGTCTGTATAGGAATATGTATATATGTACATATACATTTATATTAGATAGGTTTGGCGGTCCCTTCGAAAGGGGGCAGATGGGTTACATAGAAACATATGTATATGCATAGAGGTTCCAGGGTTTAATGCCAAGTTGATTAGGGTTGATGCCAACTAAGATCCTGCAATCTTTTTAGTATCAGCAAGACATAGTTCTTTTCTTTGGTTGGTACACTACGATCGTAATCCAGTACCCCGAAAACATAGAAGACCTAATAAGGAACTTCATAAAAGCCCCTTGGTAGGAGACAGTGGGATGCAGTTACCGGCCTCCGTTTACAGTTAAGCTCAAGTATTCTGGGGATGATGAGAGGCAGCTCTCAAGTTCCTGGGGCAAAACCTACGTGTGCGTTCCTCAAAAGACCCCCTGCGCGACCCCTGTCATGGACTTTCTTGGGGTGTTGCACAGTCCTGTCAGGAACCCTTGAAACTGCACTCGGATCCGCATATATCCCAGGGCATACTAAGGTATGCCATGCCTCGAGTGACCCACGATCCGCCACACGACGCCTTGAAGGCT
Organism: Symbiodinium pilosum; assembly: GCA_905231905.1. Taxonomy (NCBI): domain Eukaryota; class Dinophyceae; order Suessiales; family Symbiodiniaceae; genus Symbiodinium; species Symbiodinium pilosum. Next base: position 72,119 of record CAJNIZ010016780.1, read on the forward strand.
AAATCCTAAACCCAAATCCTTGACTCCACACTCTGAACCCTAAACCCTAAACACTCCAATCTAAACTCTACACCTCAAACCCCAAAACCCTACCTCCGATATCCTAAACCCTAAACAAATCCTGGCTGAGGCCAACATGCGGGTTGTTCTCGCTGGCGAGGCGAGCCGGTGGGCTCCAGGATGTCTCTGCCGGTGGTTTCTCAAATGAACCATGATCTCAACTCCTTAGAGGGGCCTATATAGGGGCTCATATAGGGGAGTACTACAGGGGGGTTATAGAGGGTTTTCCAGTTTAGGGTCTAAACTCGTTAAAGGGGGTTATGTTGTACAGGGGAGTATTCTAGGGGTTTACAGCTCAAATGAGGGTACTTCCTTTAAAAGGCTCCTGGGGATTCTATGGGGTTATGTTACGTAAGTTCCGTAAGTCGGGAGGACGAAGTTGTTCTGGGAGTTCCATACACAGAGGGCTGTCTTGTTTAGCCTTATGTAAGTCATGTTAGGGTTTAGGGTTTGGGTGGCTGCTTCCTTAAAGGGTTTGGGGTTTGAGGCTTTCCCGAGCGAGGTCATCTTTAGCCTACTCTACTTGTGGACCATGGTGGCAGGTCCATGGAAGGCCTTGATGCAGCGTAAGTGCATGTTCTTATGACTAAATGTCCAGACATACAAATAAAAGATGCATGTGGCCCAAGCGGGTTCGTCAGCAGATTCTTCCCAAGCCTTGGGAACTTGGAACCCCATGGTAAGGGGAACATGCATGCACTTTAGTGCGAAGCACCTCTGCGATCGCCTGCTGTTCAGATTTCTAGAGTGTTTTTCGCTTGCTGAAATACACATTTGAGATACTTCGTCTTTTTGTTTCACAAGTCTTTTTGCAACTCTGCTGCGCTTAAGAATGCCAGCCTACGTGGTGCCATTGCCCGTTACGCACATAAGTCCTAGAGTGAGCACGGTTCTAAAAGAGGCTCCCTACAACAGTTGTCTCCAACTCACAACACGCAAAGTCCAGAATGAGCGTCATGTTCACATCCAGCAAACCAAAGGTTCAAACGTCTTCGACCCCAAGTCCATGTCACAGAGATCCCAAAACCGCTTGAATGGCTGCCGCCCCCTAACTTTATGGCTTCCCCTGATACCCTCTATACTAGAAGTTTAGGTACCCCCTTAGTTAACTTGATTCAGCCCTATCCATTGCTGGGGAACGCATGAACCCAAAAGCTTCAGCCCAAAGACCATTGGAGGTCTGGCGACAGTTGATGTCGCGGTATCTGGCCACAGACATCGCCTTCGAGCCGCTAAATGCCTGCAGAGACCTTGGGATGACGGATGGATTAGGGCTTAAGGTTTAGGAGTTAGGGCTTTTCATAGGCATGCTCGCTTGGGAATGGGGAATGGGTTGTAGGGATTATTGCAGGGAGAACATGGGGAATAGACTATAGGAATTTATTGCATTGCCCCTTTCTCAATTAAGCAGCTGAGCATGAGAGGTTTTTTGGGGCGTGGTGTGTGGTCTGTGGCTGCGAGTCAAGGGCATTGGGTTCAGTGTCTGAGATCTATGGATTTAAGGCTCAGGGTTGAGGATTTTAGTGCCCGGGCTTTGAGAGGGTGAAAGGGTTAGGAGGATTTGGGGGGAGTTTGCGGCGTTTAGGGGGAGTACGATTCCGGAGCAGGAGGTGGCATCCCTTGGGGACATTTAAGTATTTTACCTTGTTGGTTTCATAAAGATCGCCATATGTGTGAGAGTATTCAGGGTGATTCAGATTGTGGTTGCATGGAACTGCTGGGAAGGCCCCCAAGTGGCAGTAAGTAGCCGCTCTCACAAGAGTCGATCGCAAGTGGTGATGATGAACTTCGCCTGGGCCTAGATTCCCCTTACGGGGTCCTTCCGTAGGATTCCTGTAACAAGCCGTGTAAGCCTCGGTGCTCCCGCGCCAAATCCTAATGGCTTCCAGCCGCCAGAACCCTAAACCGCGCCAACCTGGGCCCAACACCTCGAAATCCCTTAGTCAAGCTTTAGTTAGTAGGGAGTATACCTTAAGTCATATCAGGGATTCTAGCATCATTTCGGCTATATTCCCTAAGAGAAGGATCTTGGGCTTTCTGGGCTCTTGAGCACTTTGCTGTATTTCCAGCCTTGCCCATCACACGCTTTGTGTCTGGGTCTGTGGTGCTCTTACAACCTCCAGGAGATTGGTACATTAAAGCCCTGGCAGAAACCTAATGTGGCACTCTCTTTAAATAAGGGTTTAGGTTTTGGGGTTCAGAGGGCCCCCCAGAAGTGTAAAAAAGGGCGTCCTCAATAAGGCTCCCGCAGTACTGAGGGGCCTGGGGAGTACTTTGAAGGGGTGGTCTGGATTCGGTCAGGGGCCCCAAACCAAACGCATCAAAGAAAGTCCTCCAACAATGCGCTGAAACTCTTCAAGCGGCGGGCGAAAAGCATTACAGAGAGGTTCTTGCATAAAGGCAACATTACCCTTCACTGCTTAATTAAAGCCGCCAATCCACCCCAAACCCCTGCACAGACCCTACACTACCCCCTTAAACCCCAGTCCGAAAACGCTCATACCTTCAGCTTGAGGTATCGACCTTCCCTTGTCTGTGAGGGACTTCCGTATTGCCGCCAGCTTTCTGGTCGGGCCCTGAGGTCACTGCTGGGCTCAGAAGATGAAATGCAGCTAAGCGGGCGAATGAAACATGCAGCGAATTAGAAAGTCTTGTCCTTAACCCTTACCTGGACCCCAAAAGTAGGTAAAATAATGGCCCAAAACCCCTAAATATAGCCTAAAAGGCCATTATTCTACATACTTTTGGGGTAGGTAACCCTTAACCATAAATGGCATTTATACTTTTATCACCCTTGGCGCCATCCAGGCTGTAGGAATCTATCAAGGCTACCAAGGAACGAGTTTGGGGTTTAGGGTTTAGGAATTTTAACAGTTTTGGTGTGGCCCTACATATGGGAGTTGTTCACAACAATACCTACATCCTCACACAATCTCTAGGGTCATACGTAGTAGTTTGTGGTTGAGCTTACAAATTGGTAGGTAGTAAAGGGACAGTATGGAGCCACCCCTAATGAGCGGCTAGTAAGGGCCCTTAGGCCTCTTAGGAGGATTCAAGGGACCATTAAGGGTACACATAGGGTACATAGTAGGTATATAAGGATCCCTGGGTTAAGGGCCCGTACCCAGGGCCCATAGTTTCAACCGTAGACTAAACCCTAAACCCAGTCAGCGGGTCATAGTGACAGGCTGGCATCCTGAAATCCCACGAGTAAGTCGAAACCCCAGACCCCAAACCTTAACTTTAACCCTAACCCCCAAACCCTAAACTGGCGAGAGTGCCGCTGACCATATACATGGGCGCTTGAAACTCTTGGGACAGGCCTCCGGCCCGGCACCATATCGAAGCTGCGGGTCTGGGAGAGTAAAGCCTCCCATGTCTGCTATAGAGAGTAAATCAGCATTGAGGTGTTTAAGGGTTTATGGGTAGCTCCCCAGAGGCCCCCATGGAATTCACGCCCCCAGCTGTGGCAGGATTTTGGAACGGTGGGGGTCCGGCCCATTTTTTTCGATTTCAAGGCAGTCCCAAACCTTCCCAGGCCTTTCCCGTGGCTGGCCCTTCCAATCCCGAGCTGCGAGGCTAACGGGCCTGGCGGCTGGCCCTTTCACAGGACCCCAAAACTTCCAGACCTTTTCAAGGCTCTCCGAGATTTCCCAGCAATTGCACTCGCAAAGGCTTTGTAGACCTCATCCTGAACACCAATCCAAGAGATTCACTTGTGGAGGCCGGCCAAGGCCTCCGCTACCGCTCAAAATCCTTTTTTCTGAAATTCCGAAACTTGAGAGTGCTCTCTGAGGCGGCGTGACGAGGAGCGAACAACAGACCTGGGAGAAAAAGAACAAGGAAGCCCCCCTTGCTAGGGGGGTTTTGGGTTTAGGAACCCTAGGCCCTAAACCCTAAATGAGCACAGTTTGGGTGGCTGGGGTGGGACTACTACGCTGCCCAAGCGCGCAATAGGGTGTGTGCCCCTAACTCTAAAGGAAAGGCGCACACCCTGCGCGCATCCACTGATGCACACCCTAAATCCCAAATCCAAAACCCTCGATCCTCTGGGCCACTGTACCATCCAGCCTGCTGCAGGTGTCTGCTCACGTAGAAGGTTTAAGGTTTGGGGTTTTCGGGTTTAGGGGTTAGGGCCTGAAGGTCGACCTTTCACCTTGAAGCAGAGACCTCGTTACCTCTGAATGCACAGACCCCAGCTTGTGGGCAACAAGCTTTCCGTGGCCTCAGACCTTTGGTCAGCTGGGAATGAAGCAATGGAAAAGAAAATAGAAACTACTATCATGGGTATAGGGTGCCGGTTTAGAAGGAGTGGAAAATAGGTTGGGAATTATTATAATGGGTTGTATAGGGATTGCTATGAGGATCCATTCCTGCATTCCTAGCCAGCCAAAGGTAAGTTCTTAGGAACGGGGATTTTCATCGTGGGAATGCAGGGGCCAGACCTTTGATTGTCTTACCAGACGCTGAAATTCCCCAAGCATCCTTGTTCCATCTTCAGCGCGGACTATTTGGTCCCTAAATTTGTAATCCCCTAGCCCTACATCCCTACAAGCCCTTCATGTTTGATAGAACGGGGCCGGTAAGTTTCACCCTGAACCCCTATCTGAATCTCAAAAAGTCTGTGTTGAATATCTTTTTGCTTGCTTTAGGGCCAAACTTAAACCAGAAACCCTAAACCAGAAAATTAAGCCCAAGCTACAAAACCTAAACCTTAAACCCTAAGCCCCTAAATCCAGGACTATAAAAACCTAAACCGCGCTCCCTAGTCAGTAGACCAGACCGGTCTCAGGAAGTGAGCCTCAGCGAGCGCGTGGCAGGCCTTGTATATGACGTGGGCTCCCAAGATGCCGTGGGCAGTCTAATTTCGCAGTATACTCGGGTCTAGGATTTAGGGTTTAGGGTCCCACCCTGCAATAGTGGTATAATAGGAATGTAAGAAGACCCTAATACATTCCTTATTATCCCTTATAGTCCCTATTGCTGGGTGAGAAGTAAGTACAGGGCTGAGGGCTGACGGGTATTATTCCAACAATGGGGCATCCACTACATGGGATTTCATTGGAACCCCAAGAGGGCTCTACGAAGATACTCCGTTTTTTTGCCATATGTGACCTCATGACAGTTCTTTGGTGGGGCTTTATTGCCTAACCCCAAGACCTAAACCCTAAGCCCTAAAGCGTAATCCAATGGGCTCTAGGCTTGCAAGGACCTTACATACCCGAGGCACCCAGCTTTGACTGGACAGTCCTTGCAGGGTTTAGGGTTTATTGCTTAGTGTATACCCTAAACCCTACACCCCTAAACTTAGGGTTTCGAAGCTGAGCTGGAGAGCATCATCAGCCTGAAAGCTTCAAAGCTGAGAGGCTGAAGCTTTGCGACCTGAACCTTAAACAAGCCATAAATTAGCCATAAACCGTATATAGCCCCATTGTAGTAGTTTCCATTTTACTTTATATGATCCCTATATACCCCTATAATACCCCATATTGTCCCAATCCTAAACCTTAAACCCTAAACCTTACACACGAAACCCTGAATCTGGCCTTTGGCTAAACAGGAATGAAGGAATGGATCCTTATAGTAACCCATTATGAGTTAAGGGTTTACGGTTTAAGCTGAAGGTTTAGGGTTCAAGGCTTAGAAAGGCATGGATCCTTACAGTAGTCCCTGTATAACCCATTATAGTTGTTTCCATGATCTTTTCCAGTCCTTCATTCCCAGCTAACCAAACGTAAGGGAATGTCAATCCTCAACCCCAAGCCCTGCAAACCCTGGAGCTGGGCCCTAAGCCCTAAGCCCTGGAATGCCAAGTCCTGACCCCAAAGCTATGGATTTCCAAGGTCTGCGCGGACACTGCAGGTTGCAATGGAGAGGCGGACTCTGGGTCCTTGTAGAAAGTTTCATTCGTTTGCACACTTAAACGGAATAAGCAACATCAAGCAATGTTTTGAAAAGGACTCCAACAAGCAGGATTGCTTCCCAAGGTTTTGGCAAGTTTCGAAACTCGGGGCTCACACGGAAAAGAATTATTGTAGAGGACCAAATATTGCGCCAGTTGAGTCTTGTTGGAAAGAAACGTGCCCCTAAACCGTAAACCCTGAACCCTAGCCAAGAGATTGTTACTTTGTAAAGGGCCTTCCTATCTGGCTGGGGGCGGAAGGTTGCCTTAAAGACCTCAACCCAAAACCTATGTTCATCTGCCCGCAGCTTAGAAACTTCAACCCTTAAATGCTGGGTAAAACCGCCTAAGCCGGAGGTACATGAACCAAAAATCCTAAACTCGCAACCCGAACACCCAAACCCAGGGCTTGACGGCTGTTGGAATTCACTTTTGCATTTCGCTTGTATGCCCGAATGCCGAACCAACAATGACCTATGACATATTCAGAGAGCCTGCTAAACCACAAGGACCCAAAAGGCCAACAGCACACAACAACCACAGTGATGTTTTCCACACTCTTCAATGCAGGGGCTACTGAAATGACCAAAGGGCCTGGTCTCATCAGGTGTTTCTCGTGTCGTGCTTCAACCCTAAACTTCTAAACCCATAAACTCATAAACCCTAAGCTCATAAATCCACAAACCCCAAAATCCACAAACCTGATAAACCCGAAACCCCTAAACCCCTAAACCCTGACATTCCTAAACCCATTAACCCTAAACCCTAGACCCAAACCATATAAACAAGGAAACCCTGTGGGTCTCTAGGGACGATCCCAGGCAGCGCAGTGAGAAGCTCCCGACGCTTAAATCTGTAGGGTTTAGGGTTTAGGGGTTTAGGGTTTGCATGGGGCTTAGGGTTTAGTTTGAATAGTTTGGGATTCAGGGTTTAGAGTTCAGGGATTTAGGAATTAGGGTTTAGGTTAAGGTTTAGGTGTAGACGATGTAGATACTAGAAATCCTGCATGTTACTCCCCCCCACCCCCCCAGAATGGAGAATCTGAATCATATGGAAAAGAAACTGGAGAATAAATGGAAACAGGAAGCGTCTAGGGGTTTGTAGGGGGATGCTAAAACTCCTGCAAGACCCTTAGTACCCTACACCTTGGGAATTCTGGTGCTATGCTAGAGTAAGGTCATGAGCATCAGCGGCAGAGCCCTAATCCTAAACTCTAAACCCTAAAGCCTGAACCTTATACCCCGTCAACGGCAGAACCATGAACCCGACACGCAGGCCACGTTGTACAGCCTGCAGAAGGTCCTCAGCCGCGAGGGCCCCAGCATCCAGGACGTGGTTTTGGGTTTTTATGGTTTAGGGTTTAGGGCCCCTAAATAATACGTGCCGTAATAGAATTTGTAGCCAAGAAGGGGCCCATGATTTTGAGAACAGCCCAAGTGGGTTTTGGGGTTTGAGGGGGGCATGCGGGCGTGACGGGCCAGCTATATGTCACATGCTCGGGTGCCAAAGTAGTATAAGGTAGTAATATGAGAACCCCTTTGTTCCGTAAGTATATACCATATACCTAAATTGATCCTTGGGGTCGTATGCCCTAGATTATTAGAATCTAGCGTAAGACAGAGGGACCAGAGTTTCAGCAAATGTCAGAACAGCTTGAACTGGAATTTGTCCTAGAGGGCCGGTGGTATCCAAGACCTGAACCTCCCTCCATTGCTGAGTAGCTAAAAACCCTAAACCCGAAACCCTCAAAAGTCCGAAGCTCCTGATGCCAAACTGAAAGCCCCCACATCCCTACCTTAGCCTCCGACACCAATGGGGGAACCTCATTGATTTTCCGCAAGTCTTGTAGGATCCCCAAACCCTACACCCACCCCTTGTCGAGGTCCATGTTATTTTGGGGCAGGGTAGCAAGCCCCGTCCCTCAGCAACTCAATATAACCACAATATATTATAGTAGTTTCCATTTTCTTTTCCATTATCCCAATATAACCCCAATATACTATAGTAGTCTCCATTTTCTTTTCATTATCCCATTATAAACCCAATATACTATAGTAGTTTCCATTTTCTTTTCCATTATCCCATTATAAACCCTTAACCCTAAACCCTAAACCCCTAAACCCCTAAACCCTAAACCCTAAACCCCTCAATCCTAAACCCTAAACCCCTAACCCCTAAACGCTAAACCCTAAACCCTAAACCCAATAGGTCCTACAAGTACATCATGGAGCCACCACCAAATCGGTCGAGAACCCCTTAACCCCAAACCTTTTCCCACAGGGCTGGAGTCGTTTGACGTCATTTTTCAGGGCCTGGGGGGTGGTTTCATAGGAAAAGAGCATGTTAATTTTGAGTGCAGTCTCCGATCTTTTTTGAGGCTTACGAGGTTGATGCTAAACATTCTTCATGAGACTGGGTGCCGTATACTTTGGGAATTATGGTATTACAGTATACCGTCGGGTTTGTCAGCACCAGTAGTACAGGGCTTTAGTTTTAAGGTTTCAGGGTTTAGGCTTTTAGAGTTTTAAGGTTCTAGGGTTTAGGGTTTCAAGGCTAACTTGATAGTATCAGCAGTAATGTGTAGACCATCGCCTCGGCACATACTGAACAGAATGCATTGCAGGAACGTGGCAAAGTGAGTTAGCTTACTTCCTATGGGGCCCTAAATACCCTAACCAGAAACCGAAACCCGCGCAAAAACTGGCACGTCAGCACAACACACTGTCAGCTCCGCAGAACCGTAAACACCTTTTTTTTGTGTTCCTTTGTTGGGAGGTTTTCTTGGATGATAAATAAGTTACCCTACGCCCTAACTCGTAAACCCTAAGCCGTGTAGGGCTCAGAAATGGAGGCTTCGGGCGGTTTTGTGTGAATCCTTAGGTTGGGGGTTCTTTGAAGAGACCCCTACCTCAAGCCAAAATGGGTTTAGGATTTAAGGGTTTAAGGAGGTATGTAGAACAAGCAGTTTTCGTGATTCTTTGTGGAGGTTTCGTGCCATTTTTTCCCCATTTTGGAGTGTCAGGTAAAAGGGGACCCCTAATCCCAAGTCCAGACATAACCTTCCTGTAGCCCTTTATTATATTTCTAGATCGCCCCTTTTCCTATGTAGTCCAGATACCACCTTTTCCTATGTAGTCCAGATACTACCCAGGCTTGAAGAATTTGGGTTTCAGGTTTAGAGTTCCTGGCTTCGCAAGAACAGCTGCTCGCAGCTTACCGAAGGTTATGAGTAGATGTGGTCTATAGGGTTTAGGGTTAACCCTGCCTAAACCTTTAACTCGCTCCGTGTACCCCAGGATTTCGGACACGGGTACCCGGGTGGTTTTTCCATATCATGGACGCTTTTTGGGTCCCTACTGTACTACGGAAAAAACTGTACCCAGAACGGGAGTATGATTTTGAGAAGCCCCTAACCCTAAACCCTACTCCATATTATTGCGTAAGCCGGGACCCTTGGGCCTGAACGGGGTCTGGAATTTGTCAGGGTCTGTGATTCCTTGACCAAGTTTCCGGGCCTCATATTCGCCTCTGTAATACCCTAAACTCCTGACCCTAAACCCTCAATTCTTAACCCTAGACCCTAAACCGTAAGTTCTGAACCCCAGACCCAAAACCCCAAGTTCTTGACCCTATAGCCTAAGCCCCAATTTCTGGGTCCTAGACCCTGAACCCTAAACCCAAGTACCCGCACCCAGGAAGGCCAGACCTAAGTTTCAGGGTTTGAATTAATTCATGGGTTCCCCTAATACCCCCCGCTACACTACCCCCCCTAGGTTCCCCCCTTAATTTTTGGGTTGCAAGCGTCGCCA
>CAJNIZ010016780.1:104531-120252 GCA_905231905.1 Symbiodinium pilosum
TACATAGGAGCCCTTGGGTAAGTTGAAGGTTATACTTCAAGCTGCTATGCTAGGCAGTGCACAAATCTTTTCAGCCTTATGTGAATGGCTGCTAAATGTGCGTGTCATGTTGGAGAAAGGTTTTCCGTGTCAGGAGCAAGGAGCCAGATTGTCAGGACATGGTGATCCGCCAGGATTTTTGGTTAATCCTTTAGGACAGGCGATATGTAGGCATCTTCGAAATGAGTGGTCAGCCTTGAATACTCCTCATGGCAGGGCCGGATGGGTTGGCGGGGGGGGGGGGGGGGNNGGGGGGAGGGAAGGGGGAAACCTTCAGTATGGAGGTAATATCCCTATGAAGCCCCTTTATCCCCTACATCCTAAACACAGTTCTCTTATGTTTTTTGGACTTGAGCCGTAAGCTTGAACCCGACATCTTTTCAAAGCTTGGAACGGTCTTAGGGTTTATGGGTTTACCGTTTTGCAATAGACCTTAACACGCGCAGTTCGGTGAATTACAGAACCCTCTGCACGAGAAATTCACATTTTCCTGCGTTCAGCAGCAGCAAACAGTACCGCTGCGCCCTCAGGATGCGAAAGCACTCAAGAAGACCTGGTGGTCTTTGAGTAAAGTCTCTAAGCCTTGCACCCCCTCTTTGCAAGGAAGCCCTAAACCCTAAACCGTAAAAACCCTAGAGCCTTCGGCCCGTTTTGCGGTGTTGCAGGTGGCGCTGATAAATGCCCCGGCCGATGCCTTATGGCCGGTCAGGTTTGGGGATCAGGGCTATTTGTACTAATTATGTATGATCATTAGTAGGTATGACATGTTATTGTTATTATGCTAGAATAGCCCAGTAGGCTTGGGCTGCGGGGTTTAGTGTTTAGGGCCTAGTGGCAACGGGAAGTTTCCAAAACATCACGCAGGCACTCTCCTAGTCACAAAATTTCCCCCCGGGCAAATTAGCAATCTTTACTGTGCTTGGGGCTGTGCCCGACCTTTACGTTAGGTATATCTTATTTTGACAGTCCTCTTCCAAAAAATTATGTCCTGACAACTTCCAGAACTGGAGAGGCCTCAAACGAGCTCATGACCTAATACATGAGAACTTACATATGGAGGCCTTCCCCTGCCCCTGGAACGCATGTATGTCGGATACGTCTTGCTTGCGCGATGCTTTGCAGCTGTCTTGTAATTAGTTCTTAAGCTCGAGGGCCTTACCCAGAGACCCCAGCATAGCATATAGTTAAGCAAAAGCAAACACGAATTCCTCGTATCATTTAAGGTCTATTCCTTCTTAAGGTCGATTGGCCTCCTTGGAGTATAGTATTATTACTAATTACGTATTAATGCCATTATATTCGCATTAGTACGAACTATGACTGTCACTATGATTCCTACTATGATTAATCGCTATTACTATGACTATTGGTTTCAGGGTAGAGATTATGTCTGTCAGGGGTTGGGTTGTTGAGGGTGGAAGCCTGAATAATGGCCAAGAATTCAGAATCAAGTGGGTAATCAAATTGAACACGAACAACTAAAGTGGGTTGCGATTAAGATTCCTAAAGTGGGGGCCTGGTTACTATTAAACCCTAAACCCTAAACCCTAAACCCCAAGGTTCTTCGAGCTCGGTCAGGCATGGATGGCGGGATGGGGGCTTGGCGAGGCCGAGACAACAAATCGGGGATCATCAGGATATTCGTAGAAAGAGAACAAATCGGGGTTTCCTAAAATTAGGGGTACCGTTTTGGGGGTCCTGTAATAAGGACTATAGTAAATTGGGGTCTGCATTGGGGTCCCCCTATTTTGGGAAACTACCAAATAGTGTACTGAGAACCCTCTGCCCTACACCCTAAGCCCGGGCTGCATGTACCCATCATCGTAGTTTCTCAGGCTTTTGCACAATGCTTCCCAAGAAGACCCTAAACCCTAAACCCTAAAACCCTAAACCCCAAACCCTAAACCCCAAACCCGAAACCCTAAACCCTAAACCCTAACAGCTCCTGTTTCAAGTTGTTTCTATCCTTGAGCCAAAGACGCCCTAAGCCCTGCCCAGACTGAGGCCAAGGCCAGAGCGAAGCCTGTGCCAATGCTTTGCTGGGTCCTGAGTGCTTGCGAATTCAGGGTTTAGGGTTTACGTATAGGGTTTGGGGTTTGGAGTTCAGGGTTTTAGGGTTTGGGGTTTGGGGTTTAGGGTTTAGGCTCTATAGGGTCAGTAGGGACGTCAACGGATGCAGGGAATTCGGGTTGTGCTCTAGATTTTTAGTGTAGGGGACCCAATACAAAGCAAGGCTTACCGGGCACACGGGGCCCTCACAGAGGTCCCAAATTTATGTCTAAACCCAAGCGCTAAACCCGAATTTGAATTCCCCAGCTCAGGCCCCCGCTGTCTGAAGGGCGACATCCCATCGTTTCCCTATGTCTCGGCTTGAACCTTAGCTGGGCCATGTCGCAGTTCTGCAGTTGAAAATCGGGTTTAGGGTTTAGGGTCCGAAGTTTAGGGTTTAGGGTCCGAAGTTTAGGGTTTAGGGTTTTTGACTCAAATTGTTTCAGAGTTTCGAACTTCCTCTTGGATTTTTGTTTGCGCTTCTACGCAAGGACCGTCTACGCTTATCGTTGCTTCCTTCTTGGTTTGTGGGTTTGGGGTTTAGAGTTTAGGATTCATGGTTGGTGGCTGTCCTTGCAAAGGGACTCATTAAAGGGCTATTCTGACTTATGTTACCCATGCTGGCTAGTGTTGCTGTAGAAAGAATGACTCGAACGATAGCAAACAGCCCTAGGTGTAATCCATGTATCTCCCCATTGTATGCTTCGTCCTGTGTCCACTGAATTCCGCGCTCCGCCTTTAGCGCCACAAAGATTTCAGCCATAAACCCCCCCCACCCCCCACCCTAAATCCCGAAACCCCAGCCCAGAGCCTTGAATCCTAGGCCCCCTAGCCCTAGAGGTTAAATCCTACACCCCCAGACTCCCATTCTCGAACCTTATAGTCCCCCTTAAGTAGATAGAATATGGCTTTGGGAATAATATAGTAAGATCCCCATATACCCCATATTCTATCTAATTACGGGGGACTATACTCCCAAGCCCTTCGAGGTGGGCGAGCTCAGCCGTACCCACAACATCGACACGTCGGCACCCCCAGGCACGGAATTGGCCTCGATGTGCTTAGAGCCAATTAATATACTTGAATTGGGCATATGCAGGGATATGCAGGGATGTATAGACCTTAAGCCCTAAAACCCCTAAACCCTGAACCATAGATATGCGTGTCGTATATAGGGTACTTCCCAGAGAGCCTAAGATAATTTGTTTAAGGACCAGGTGCTAAATCGCAGCGGGCATGCCGGGGTATCGTGATAAGACAGCTCAGGGCTTAGGGTTGAGGGTATATTCCTTGCTTTACACTGATTAAGGGTATTGAGCTCTTTGGAAAGTGGCTGCTGTATTAGTAGTTATCAAGAGAGGCGTTGCCAGAAATTAAGCAGAGTTCTGTTTGGGCGGTCTCCACATGAATTCTGGATTATACAACTTTTATACCGTAAGGATTAAGAAAGGGGTTCCTATATGAATTGGTGGCCGTAAAACTAGTTTAATATTGCTTGTGCACGTATTTCCGGAAACTCCCCAATAGTCCAAGTTCAATCCCAAATACGCACTTCCCCGTAATCCTCTCAGAATCAGCTTGAAGTACTACATTTTTAGGGCTTTGCACGCGTGATGTCGGGGCGGGCAAGGCTATTTATTAGGGGTTTAGTCCCCCTTAAGTATATCAACAAGAAAGATCCCCGTATACATAATTTTCTATGTACTTAAGGGGAGCTATACACTTGGGAACCCCAAAGCCCCCAAGCCCTCCAAAGCTGACCATCTCCAGGTTTTGCTCTAGAAAGGTTGTAGCCAGGGGCCTGTCAGCTGCAAAGCCCAAGTCAGTTGCAAAAGCTGAAAAAACCAAAGTCAACAGCAGCACCAGCAGCAGCGGCATGGGATTCGTTCGCTGTTCATCTGAGCCTGCAGGCCCACCCCCGTGCAGGGTGACAGAGAGCGCGACAGCTAGTAGCATCGGCGGTAACTTTCAGAGTAACTTTTGCTCCATCATCCCCTTCAACATCCATTTGGTCGCCGAAAGGGTGCCGGATCACACCGCGCACTGTTTTCAAGCCAACATCTTCATTGGGCAAGAACAGAACACTGAAACCCTGAACGCTGCAGGTAGAATCTCAGCGATTTTTTTTGAAGAGAAGATTTTCGTCCAGCACTACCTACACACTTTCTCATTTCTACAAGGTTCCATGGTAGACAGAGAAGCCTCGGCCCGCAGAAGCAAGCTGCTTGGAAAGGGATGGTGGGGCAAAGATGGTGAGAAGGGAGTTCCTCAGTAAAAGCTCTATACTCTATATCACCCTGAGGGTCCGGGTACCCAATATTTGGGTACTTGCGATTTTGGTAATAGTAATTGCAGTATGGGTTTTGGGTAAGTCTGTGGTTATTAAGTACTTGGACCCTCAGGGTTACCCTTAATTAAGGGAGAACCCCAGAATCGCCGCATAATCCTGGTACACTCCTATTCCCATTAATCACCCTTTTTTGGGACGGGCCTCCGGGCTCACTTTTAAATGCAACAAGTTTGATTCTGAGGCAGGGACACCACTGTGCTCCCCACATCTCATTTCAGCAGTCTGATCCTTGAGGCTATGGACTGTAGACGTGCGGTCCCAAAGCCGAAATAGACGTGCGGTCCCAAAATACAGCTGAAACCCTCCCAGCCCTACAACCTCACATCTAAGCCCTAAATGTTCCACCTACACCCCAAACAGTCACTTCAACCCAGACCTTAAATCTTCACCCTGGGCCCCCAACACAAAGCACCAACTACACATGCATGTATGCCTACGTGAATGTTCGTCGCGGGTGTGCATAGTTGCATACCTGCGCACATATGTGCAACTTCACAGAGATGAAATGACGTAGCTGTATTCCTTTTATCGTTCTAATTCTAAGAGCCCTCACTCGTCACTAAACCCCCAACCCCGACATCTAAACCCTAGGGGCCCAATCTGCTAAGGTTATTATCTAATCACACAAAATTCTGAACCCTGAACCCTGCACCCTGAACTCCTCAACCCTAGACCCTAAAGCCTTCATCTGCACATCAGATTTAGGGTGGTTCTCTCTGCCCAGATGATTCTACGAGCCCCTCAGCCAACAGTGCCGAAAGCCAGGAGAGCGAAGGCAGCCCAAAGGATTTAGGCTTTCGGGTTTAGGGTTTAAGGCTTTAGGGATTAGGGTTTTAGGATGTAGGAATTTAGGGTTTAGGGTTTTATGGTTTAAGGTTTAGGAATTCAGGGTTTAGGGTGTAGTGTTTAGGCTTTATGGTTCTGGGCTCTACCTACTGATTAGGGGATTTCTGCCACGAAACTGAGGGTAAATGGAGTCACAGGTAGGGTTTAGGGGAGGCTTCCTGTAACCCCAATTACTTGCCTGAGGGTCTAGGGTTTACGGCTTCCTGTAAGCCCAATTACCTACAGTCTTATGGTTTTATATACTTATACTTACTAATTAAGCGGGAATTACTACTAGACCGCAGGTAATTGGGGTTTTGGGTGGGGTTGAAGATTACGAGTCTTGCTTAAAAAGCGTTCTTTGTCTGATGTTCAACATTTCGGGCGTTCGTTGTGTCCGTTGTACGTTTTGACGGATAAGCACCTTGTTTAGGCTTTGGGGTTTTGTTGTTGGAGTTTGCGGTTTAAGGCTGTAGCTCTTTCTTCAAGTTTGGCTTGAGAGCACACCCGAAAAATGGTAAGACTTAGCATCCTTTACTCGAGACTGAGGTTTTTGGACGTACGCCCTTTGGTTGCTAACAATTTTCCCGCGGCGTTCTGTCGTTTCGACTTGCTGAGTTTTGGCTGGGGTGTTTTTTTCTGAGAGTTTTGTTGCACATCTTCTGCGATCCAGATTGCAGTCTTGGGAATTCAGGCTGCGGAGGTTCTTGGAGCTAAGGTTGAGGGGCATGTTCACACTGCCAGCAATGAGGGCACTCTCAGTTGCTGTGTTCTAGAAGGACTCCTGAAGACTTTGAGGGGCGGGCAGGGAAAGTAGAATTCCGGAGTGCTCCCCTCGAACCCAGTGCCCAACATAGCGTGAGTCCTGAAAGCATACCCCTCAACCCCCGCAACCCACCCTCCCCAAAAGCCAACATGGAACCTGAAAGGAGCCCTTCTCTTTTGAAATTGGGTTATATGAGCTATAGCCTAAACTCTTTTTAAGGGGGGTTATATAGGGGATTATATAGGGGACTACTAAAAGGATTATTAAGGGGGATGCTAGGAATTTAGACTAGAGCTCATATGAGGTTTTATGTTCACTTGGGAGAATTGGGAGGGGGCAGACCATTCGACCAGCAATGCGGCTGAAACCCTGCATCCTTGTCGTGATGCCTTGGTTTCCCAAAGCCATGAAGACGTCTTTCTTAGCTTGTGGCCGCCCTGGGTTTAGGTAGCAAGAACCTCAGTTACAACCAGGAAGTATCATATAGTCTCCCTAAACCCTAAGCTCGCTAAGGCCTAAATCCTAACGCCTGAACCCTAAACCCTAAACCCCTAAACCCTAAAGCCAATATTGTAGCTAGCACTGGTGTTTCGTCATCTACCTGCCCCTGGCCTTAGGTGAGCTGAGCCCGGAGGACCCTGAGGCAGCGGGTGTTTGTTTCAACTTGGGGCTTAGGACAGTTTAGGGTTTGGGAGAGTTTAGGGTTTAGGGTTGGGGCTTGGGATTTAGGGTTTCCTCTTTGGGGTTCAGAGTTTGGGGTTCAGGGATGTAGGGTTTAGGGTTCAAGGGTGTAGGGTTTAGGCTTTAGAGCTCAGAGTTAAATAGCAGCCAGTATACCCATTATGGGGTAAACGGCCACTACTTTGAGTGTTTGGGTTTAGGCTTTATGGAACGCCTACACCCGTTATTGAGTTAAAGGCCATCACTTTGGGGTATTTGGGAGGTCTAGGTAGGGGTCATAAAAGCCTTGAAAGCTCCAAAGTCCTCAAATCCCGGCTCAGGAATTGCCATGAACAGGGGCAATATAACCCCCAAACACTATGATCCTCATTTTAGGGACCCCAAAGAAGGGTATCCCTGATTTTGGTGGAGCTCCAATAAACAACCCGAAAGCCGGCATCTGAGACTTTCAATTAAGACAGCACCTCTGCTGCATCATGTCCTAAATCCCTTTCCCCACTTGGAGGGTCAGGGGGATATCTAGGGTTACTACATGGGCCATATGGGCTATAGGTCCCCCTGACCCTCCAAGCAAGCATCCATCCGCTTGACTGCCGGCCTGGCTAGGATGATAGGAAGGTGCACCCTCGCGTATGCATGCATGCATGTACGTACGTACGTACGTACATACGTACGTACGTACGTACGTACCTGTGTAGGCGCTATGTATGTACATATATAGTACACACACACCACTTAAACTTTACTAGCCCGATGCCCAGGCAGCACTTGAGCTTGGCGAGGACGGCCAGCACCAGAGATTCAGGGGCATCTAGATGTTTGTTGAAGTTTTCAGTGGGGGGCTTGTAGGTTTCATCAGGCTTCGGATCGAATTTTCGTTGAGCGACTCAGTATCTAGCAGCCCGGGATGATGAATTAGTTTTGTGCTCGCGGATTTAGGGTGCAGAACTTAAGATGTAGCAATCTGAGCGAGGATGTAGGGCTTCTGGTTGAAGGTTTACGGTCCAAGCTGGCTCACCTCCCAGCATCAGTGTAGCCAAAACAGCGGCCTTTCCCTCCAATCATTGGGTGGGGGTTACCCTCAAGGAAACGCTTCTTATGATTGGGGTTGTTCTTAAAGCGTTTCATTCCGTGTGGTGGGCTTTGCGATGCTGGAGTAACGCTTCGAACCTTGATTCACGATTCGAAGGCGCAAAAGCAAGCGGGATGACGGGCCATGAACTTCGAACATTGCGATATGCAAGCCCCGTAGTCCCTCTTCTTCTCTGTTTGCGTGGGGTGAGTGGTTGGGACTTCCTCAGAACGGACCAACGCAATGACATGAAGTAAACCCGTTGATGGCAGAAAATTCCTTAAGCCCCAAACCCTAAACCTCAATGCGTTGATTTTCCTGAAACCTACACCTTAATGCTTCGATTTTCCTGGTGCTTGGTGATTCCAGTCCTTTTGCATACTGTGGCGCTGCTGAAGGCAGACTCCAAGCCAAGCCCTGCCCCCAAAGCCCTGCACTACTTGGAGGGTAAAAATGGGATATAGGGTTATACCGGGAGTTATGTAGGGATATAGTTTAGAGTTCAGGGGGGTTTCCTAAAATTAGGGCTACATCTTTGGGGGGTCCATATAATAAGGACTATAGTGCTATGGGGTCTATATGGGGGTCCCCCTGTTTAGGGAAATTACAACTTGGCGGGTCAGGGACTTAGTAAGTAGGTTAATCGTCTAAGGAATTTTCAGTGGGTAGCTTCCCCATGTAAGCCTCATACAGCCCTGATGTAGTCCTAGTGCCCCCATACAAGCCTTATATAGTAATTATCCACCTGGTAATTACTACATGGCTTATACGGGTTACAGATACATTGACTAAGCCCTGACCCTCCAAGTAATTCCCTCCTCTTGATAAGAGCCCCCCTCAATATAGCACCATGATACTTTACCGGAAGACAATTCGTCGTAGGGGAAAATTACGCCTGTTTTAGATAGTGGCATTGTTTTTCATGTCAAACTCCCGATAAAAAAAGCTGAAAGCCAATCTTGATAGGGTCCCAGGGCAGATGGAGGAGTGTACCCGAAGACATGAGAATGCGGTGTACATGATAAACCTTAAATGCTCAAAAAATGATCCTATACGAACACCCCCTGGTGAGGACATCGTGCTGTCTTGGGCTACAGGGGTCAGGGACTTGGGTAGCTATCCCAATCCAAGGAAGGAGTTCAAGGTATTCCACAGGAAATTCAGGGTCCTGTCGGCTTTTCGATGTTGAGTTAGGAGCAGCAGATTCTCGGGAGAAGTTTGTCTCCCTGACTGCACTGCTCCATGCCATTCTGGTGAGCGCTCATGTTATTCTCGGCAAGGATACTTGTCGCTGTAGTTTTCGCATCCCTGTTGATTCTATCATAGTTATGCGTGAGCTGCCAAGGCGGTAGAGTTCTGTGTGCCACGTAGACGGTTGACTAATCCACTTCTGCACGGTGGGGAATGTTGGAAGAGACTTCGCCACGCATGATGGGGGAATACTACAGCAGTTATGTATGGTGGGTACGCCACATTCCGGCAATGAATCCAGCATGTCAGGAGGTCAAGGGACCTGTAATGTAGCTCATGTGAAATTGCAATGATCTGGCCATCAGCATCACCATCATCATCATCATCATCATCATCAGGTTCTAGTATTAAGAACCGCTTGCCGGATCCTAACTGTTCAGCTATGGGTCTTGACCTAAGCTTATAAACCGCGCATCGCAAATCTCGAAAGCCCTAAGTCGCACATATCTATTGAAAGCTGCACACACAAACCCAAACCTGAAACAACAACCGCAAAACCTGGCATACCCTGAGGCATCTCCCTACTAACACCTGAGCGCTTGAAGCCCAACGGCTAAACCCTGAAGCCTCAACCCTAAACCAAAAACCCAAGCACAGCCCCCATAGTTATCGAGGTTGGAGCCAGGCTACGGCCTGAGGCCACCTACAAGAAGCCAAAACCTCCATTCCCGTATCCCCAAGTATACTACTTAATTGCTTAATTCTGCACCTAAACCCCAAACGCTAAACTCGAAGTATGTGCTCTAAAACCCTTAGCACAAGACGCCCCGGCCTGAGCCGATAGGTCTGCTAGTCAATACCACAGTTAATACGGTTTTTATTCTGGTTTGGGGCTTAGGGTTTAGGAATAATGGACAACAAAATGGAAACTACTGTAATGGAGTTATGTTGGGTTTGCGGTTTAGGGTTGAGGATATAGGGTTTAGGGTTGAGGGTCTTTTGTTTTGGGCCTTGTTTTTCAGGGTTCAAGGGCTTGGAATGTAGCAGTCTGACCCAAAAGGCCTTGAACCCCAAACCTTAACTCCTGGCTTTTACCCAAGCATCCCAGTAATTCTCGACTAGCAAAAGGTTCCTGGATCCTAAAGCTGAGAAGCCTATTCCTTCATTCTCGTCCAGGAAAGGGCCCCTAGAGTCCAAATCCATTTTCTCATTGCCTACTTGGAGGGTTATATGGGGACTTAGTCTGCATAATCCCTGTAAACCGTACAATAGCCCCATGTATCCCCATTATGAACCTACTTACAAAGTCTCCCGGACTCTCCAAGTACATCTGGCCTGCCAACAAGCGATTCTCAGGTTCTTACGGACGGTGTGGTGCTTTGTAAGGACGAGTCTTGGGCCCGGACACTTGCATTATCTTGAGGTATCTTACTGGTCATTTTTGCCATCGTAATATTACTATTATGATATTCTAGCTACTACTATTGGTATTCTTGCTAGTGCCGTTACTACGATTATTTAGCTTCCATGCAAGGGCTTCAGCGGTTGTTTAGGACGGACTAGGTGGGGGGTTTGGGGGGACTTTAGGGGGTTTGGGAGGCTTAGTTGCTTTGCTTAGTTGTTTTCTGGTGTGGGACGACTTTGGGTTTCAGGTTTGGCTTTGGAGGTTGGTCAGGGTTTTGGAGTGTACAGAGCCAGGAGTTCAGGGGATGTGGCCTAGGAACCTGGAGCTAGCCGAGAATGGGGAAGTAGAGGCACACAATTCTCAGAGGACGATATCTCTTCCAATTCAGGTACAGATCCAGGACGCTTAAGTGCTTGTAGGGGTTCATGACTAGCGTTGACGGCATTCGCGTTGCAGGGCTGAGTCTTTCAAGGCCCATCAGAGTGGACATTGAGAAGCAGTTGAAAGAGGGCAAGTGCAATGAGTAGTCTTCGCTAAGGCATGTCCGGTTGGTTACTACCTATGGTTCCATTCACCTACAGTTTAGTAGCACTAACCCCCTAATTCGGAGGTAGAAGCCATAAAGCTGTAGGTAAATGGAGCCACAGGTAGCTTCAAAGGAAGTATTCATAAAGGCCCAGAAGGGAGCGCTTTGATCTAGTGAGGATGATCAGAACCGAGGTTGCAGACTTCGGTTCAGAGTTCAGGAGCAAATTGAGTAAATAAAGGGCTTAGGGTTAAGTGGTTTAGGAGTAAATTGAGTAAATAAAGGGCTTAGTTCTCTTGACTGCAAGCTGAACATCTCGTACTGGTGTAAGTGCCCGTGGCCGTATCTTCAAGCGAGACATTCTAGTCAAAGACGCTTATCACAAGGCCCCCCCAAAAGGGGACCACAACTTCGAGATCCATTGCTGAATCAGCACCAGTCTTCTGGCGAAGGAGATCTGCAAAATTACGGCTAAGTATAGCTATGCTTTTAGAAGTTGGCTTATAGGCAGGCTAACTAACCCTAATTGGGGGACTTCTAGCCCCATGTGTAACCTGCCTACGAAGTCCCCGAACCGTCAAGTATCAAAACCAAAAATTCTGTCCCTAAACACCATCAACCCTACATCCTAAACCCTATAAGTCCTAAGCCCTAAACCCTAAATCCTAAACCCTAAGCCCAAAGCCTAAACCCTACAGGGGCTTATAAGTTCAAACGACCCATCCTTGTAGTCAACCTCGGCCTGAGGCGCGGCGACTACTTTCGCTGGCCTGTGTCTCATGTGGGTAGGTATTTTCCGGATAGACCTGGTTTAGGGCCTAGGGTGTAGAAGACTCCATTTACCTACAGTGAAGTCATGACGTAATGACCCCCTAATTAGTAGATAGAACCCATTAACCTGCAGGCAAATGGAGCCACAGGGCAATCCCCAACCCAAAGCCTTCGATTGGAGTTGAAGGTGCGATGACGTGCAGGGCTCTTTCTGCAGAATTCCCAGAGATGTTTTCGGAGTGTAGAGTTTTGAGAAGAAATTGTAGTGTCCCTAAATTGGGGGACCCCAATATAGATCCCAAAATACTATAGTCCTTGTCATTGGGAACCCCTAAAATAGGGTGTATTTGGGAAATCCCTAAATAGCATTTTACGTTGTGCGAAGCCGCTGCACAGTCAAGGGTTCATGTGATGTGGATCTAAAGGCTGCAAGAGACTTTCGGCTTCTAGACGCCAGTTGAGATGTCTCAATTCTGATCACTTGCATGATAGCAAAATTGGGTTACTCTTAGGTAACTTAAATGTGCCAGAATGGGTACATACATAAATATGGTTTCCGCATTATGGTAACTTAGCTTAAGTTCCTTAGCAGCAAGCCAGAAAACGCAAAGAAAGGGATTAACATCTCTAGGAACGTTCTTGTATGAGGGTTGCCAATAAGCGTATGTTGTCATGTGGCTTACAGACTGCCAAATTGCAATCGTTGAAGTCTACCACAGAGTTGAGAGGTTGTAGGGCGAATGACAGATTGCTGTAAAGGCTAAGTAAATAGTTGCCAACATCTAGGAGATTCCCCATTGCTAATATTACGGTCCCAGATTCTTTACAGAGCCAGAATCTAAACTCCTTAGAAGGGGTTATATAGGGGATTATATAGGATTTAGGCTTTAGAGTTTAGGGTCTAAAGCCCTTAGCAGGGGGTTATATAGAGGATTATTTAGGAACCACTATGGGGGTTAGCAAGGGGGATACTAGGAATGTAGACTATGGCTCACATGGTTTCACTTGCTCTCGCGCACCAGAGTAAACATGCCGTTCCTTACTCAGGCCTATGTTCTGCCGAAACCTAGGCCCCTTGACCCTAAGTCCAACACCCTTAACCCCCAAAAATACTATTCTATTTGCGTACGGGGCTTCCTTAGGCTGGCGCGAATCGTCCTCTATGACATGTTGGATGAGGACGTCCTCCAGGCGGGCATGGACTAGGGGGTGTAATGCAAAATCAAGCGGACTTTACAATACAGGGGTGCGCATAGGGCTCAGGAAGGGTTGCTGGGTAACTGTTGAAGATAGGGAGGTAGATTCCCTTTCAAGTCATAGGGTCTGAGCAAGAGACATGAGGGTTCTGGAAAGCCAAGCTAGCTACCCCTGAGGTCTCTAGAATCAAAGCTAGCAGTGATCAGAGACGTAGGTATTGCAATGATGTTCGTCCTTGTGTGAGCAGGTGTTTGGGTTCAGGACTTCACGGGTTGAGCTCTAGGGCCTTGTCCTACTAAGCTCAAGAATGTTAAGGTTTATGGGTTGTTGTGCTACACTCTTTTGCCAGATGGGGCCTTGGGATCTTCAGGATGCGCTTAGATTTTGAGCCTTATCTTTTTTGCCTCGTCCTGCTTCGGGCAATCCGAATGGTCTTAGGCTGCGTGGGTTCTGGATGGGGTTGCTTTCCGTGTAAGCAAGGATCCGTTGCACTGGATGCACATGCCCCCTCCATAGTTCAGACGTTAAGCCGTGGTAGTTGGAGTTTGCATGACATCGACTAGCCCTGACCCCACACCCCGATCCCTTAACCCTAACTCCTGAACCCCAACTACAAGGTTCCTGAAAATAATTATGAATTTCTGTTACCAACAATCCTACTATTTAGCTGAAATTATAATTTCTACCGGGGTTCCAAATCCCTTAGAGCTAAACCTTAACCCCAACTCCTAAATCCACATCCTTTGGAGGAGCGAGCAAAGTCGCGCGGCAGCTCCAGGGGAGACAAGGACCCAGGGGCTGCTCAACATGTCGACTACTTTAAGGGTTTAGGGTTTCTGGTTTAGGGAGCATACTTGTAACCCCTAGAATTAGCTGCACAATAACCCAGATCCCCTGTCTAAAACAGCTTACAGCGTCCCTCTGACCCTCCAAAGACTCGGAACCTTGTCTCTACCCTCTGCAATTCGGCTCGCAATACGAAGGCAGAGAGATTTCTGCACGTACTCAGTGTGAAGGAGTTCTCAACACTAGGCCCCAAACGCCTGAATTTACCTTGGATCGCTTAGACATCCTGAAGCCTAAGCCTCACAACCTAGATCCTAAACCACCTAAGCCCGAGAACATAAGCCCCACACCCTAAACCCTAAACCCTAAACCCTGAGCCCTAAACCCTGAACCCTAAACCCTAAACCCAAAAACCCAAAACCCTAAAAACCCTAAATCGCCTCAAGCCCCAAGCCGATGTATGGTGCCACGCAAGTGTAAATCTGCTCGGTATGGTGGCGAGGGGAATTTGCAGGAATACCCAAAGCTTGCTCAATCCCAGAACACATAACACAAGGACGGCAGCTCAAACCCGCAAACGTCGCAGCAATCGAAGGCTTGGACCGTTTGTTCTCATGATTGAAGCAGGATTATGCCCTAAGGGTCCAAGTACCCAATGGGTACTTGGGTATTCTTGATATGTAGTAATTGTAGTTCAAATTTTGGACAAGTATCTGATTATGAAGTACTTGGACCCCCGGTCCTTGTGATAGCCCTTCATTCCATCTCCGCTCAGACGTTTTAGTACGTTCAAAAACACTTGAAATTGTAGGGAATGTGTTTGACACTCCTTCTATAAGGATGAAAACTACACTCTTGAAGAACTTCCGGGTAGGGGCTACTAGCAGAACACGCAACCTTACTAAGCTCTAAAACTCCGAGCGCTCGAACCCTAAACCCTATCCTCACCATCTGAGCCATAAGCCCTAAGAACTCAAAACCTAGACCCTAGACACTACACCTCAAGACTACCTGGTGCGTGCAGGGAATGATGGGCATGCATCTCGTAGCATCTGCTCCAGGAGAGTTTGGGGCTTAGGGCTTAGAGAATGAACCTGGTCAGGTTTACCCGTATTTCCTACTGAGCCTCACTTGCGTTAAAGCACAAGGAAGACCAAGCCTAATTGCCAAATCCTACGCCCCAAGAAAGATAATATAATGACCCAACAATCGGAAGAGGGTGTTCGGCTGTATCATGCTGTACTTGTGTAGCTATCTAAGGATCGTAATTAAGGGCATGTAGACGGGACGCAGAGAGGCCAGTGGCGGCAACAAGCGGATGAGTTTCCTGCAAGCTTTGCAGTGCACTCGGAGCCCATTCAGTCCAGCAGCTATCCGTGTAGGTTCAGGGTTTGTGGCCTACTTGGAGAGGTGCGCTACCTCTATCTCTAGCCCACTGAATATACATACTATTGGTTGTTAGTAGGGAATAGGGCAGGGAGTATATTACATAGGTATTATCTGGTTTTATTCCCTACTACCTACTACCGTAAGAACCAGAAAGTATACTTGCAACTTGAAGCTGGTCATAGCCTTGGGCCTAAGGCCGAAGGTTTGGTTGCAGTAGCTACAGTTACTAAGTAGGAGTTAGGCTTTAGGGTTTAGTACCCTATAAATCCTAAACTCTTAAACCCTAAACCATTAATCCCTAAACCCTATACACCGTGAACCCTAAACCCTATAACCCTATAAACCCTTAAACCCCTAAACCCTATAAACCCTATACCCCGAAACCCCTAAACCCTAAACCTTATGAACCTAAACCCTTAAACCCTAAACCATTAAACCCTAAACCCTATACACCCAAAACCCTTAAACCCCATAAACCCAATAAGCCCTTAAACCCTAAACCCTATAAACCCTATCAACACTTAAACCCTAAACCCTAAACCCTATAAACCCTATAAACCCTTAAACCCTAAACCCCATAAACCCTCAAACCCTAAACCCTATTAGCCCTATACCCCGAAACCCCTAAACCCTAAACCCTATGAACCCTAAACCCTATAAACCCTTAAACCTTA
>CAJNIZ010016780.1:121183-150742 GCA_905231905.1 Symbiodinium pilosum
CCCATGTAACCCTCAACCCTAAACCCTTGACAGCTCTTGGTAGCTGTCCACTACCCGTTGACCCAACCCTGAAATCTCGAGTCAAAGCTACACATGGGATAATGGAAAAGAAAATGGAAACTACTAGAGTATATCGGGGGTTATATAGGGTTTCAACAATCTTGGGGCCATTATTGTAATCCCCATATAATTCTTATACAATCCCCATATAATCCCTATACAATCCCTATTTAATCCCTATATGTAAGGATGATAATCTACACCCGAGGCCGGACGGCCTGAATGAGGCACGCGCTCCAAAAATGCGTCGTTGACTCGTTTAGCCTGGAGTTACATGGTGTGGGGGCTTTGGGTTCAGAGCTGAGACTGAGTCTTTGGGCCTACAATGTTTTGGGTCTGAGGTTGTCAGAATTCTTGGTTTCAGGATTTACGGTTGAGGGTTATGGTATAGCACATGGCTCGCACCACTTGGAGAACTTTTCTGCTATCCTGCAGACGGAAAGTCTTGCTCATAAGGCTTGGTAGATTATGGTATATTGTAACATACTATAATCTACCCATGATACATTCATGATAGATCATGATATACTGTAATATGCCCATAATTGTATTTATCGTATCTGTGCTTTCTGAAGTCGGCTGGGCTCCTGCAGCAGGAGTCTACGCAGACGATCTCGACATCACAGAAATCAAAGGCCTGGGAAGGGAGCCAGGCTTGAGGCTTCTTCTACCCCTGAAAAGCCCAATACACTTTCATTCAAGAACATGCCTCAAACATACTGGGCGTCCTAGCTAGATGATCTAGGCTGCATTCCTTGATTCGGGTGCTTTGGACTCTCTGGGTATTCAAGTTTGGGGTTTGGGGTTTCATGTTTATACTAATGGATTTACGTTTGGGGGCTTTATCTGGTTGGTTTAAGGCTCGGTAGGTTCGGCAGTCAGGGCTAAGTCAGAGTGGACGGTTTCGTGCTCACGGTTTGATGGGCTGGAGGGAGTAAGCTTTGCCTGGGGAGGGTGCCCTGTCGAGGGCTGACAGGGTTTGCTTCAACTGGGGTTGACTTGCCCATTTCTGGGTTGGTGGTGTTAAGTAACTTGAATTAAGTTGTCATACTATGGATAAATGGTAAATAATGAGTAACTTAATTTGAATTCCTTAACAGCACAGCAGAAAGCCGAGGGTCCGGACATGTAAGGTTTTCAGCCTTAAGAGCAGGAACGCAGACCCTTTACTTTCTTGCAGAGGTACCGTAGGTTCTTCTGGTGTACAGCTTTTTTGATATTTAAACTACTATGCGAGTACTGGTGCTTAAGAGGAGAGAATATGAGGGTCATTTGTGGGATCAACTAGCGGCCAGCTCCCCTAAAGCACCAGGAACTAGTTCCTCGGGCTTAGGGTGGGTCTCTTGAAAGCCCACGCCCTCATCTTGGCACGTGACCTCAGGGTTCCAAGTTCCTCCAGGTTCATAGTCTAGTTTCACATATTCCGGAATGGAGCAATGCTAGAATGTTCGCTTCGCGCTCCCCGCCCCCACCCCCCGCCCTGTCCTCGCCCCGTAAACCAAATGTAAGATCTAGAGACAGGCGCCAACGGCAAGCACCTCCTTCCTCTCGCTGATGCAAGAGCTGACCGGTGGAAGCGCCAAGGATAGATGCCTTCATAGGGATAAGGGTTCAAGGTAGTGTTGGAGTGTAAGATTTCAGAGTCGGAGTCAGGCCAGTCAAGCGTAATTCAGGGTGAGTCTTATGGGTTCCTCCTCTTATCTCTATTGTTTCTACCTCTGCTATGAGTATGGCTGATAACGTTCTCCTCCCACTTTCACGCCAAGCCTTGTACTCCTCCACGTCTCTTCCTCATCCTCCTCCTCATCTTCTTCCTCCTCTCCTGTAGCAGGTGCTGCCGCATCTGCTTGGTTTAATACTTCTGGTACTGATGCCTGCTAACGCGTGTCAGGCTTTTGCCTCGGTAGCTTCGTTGCCATTGCCAAGTAAGTATTTTCAAGTATCTAGTGCTGACTGTTTTTTGTGATTCTGCTTCTTCTGAGATCTCCATGAGTCCATGAGACTTGAATCTCAGGAAGCCTTGCACCCTAGGCCTTGGCGTCTTGGATTTAGATGAACTCGTGGATGAACAGTCGTGCAAGACTTCCTCCATCCACCTGCATCACTACATCTTGAACCCGGACACCTTCAGCCACAAAGCCCCGAATCCTGAGCTTCAGCTTCACACCCACATCCCAGACTCCAAATCTCAATTAGCTAGTCGATCTCACATCCGGAACAGATCCTAAGCTGTAAACTTTAACCTCTAGGCCCCCACACCTTGAACCCCAAACCTCGCCCCAAATCCAAAACCCTAAACCCTAGAACTCTCGAATCCTAAGCCCAACAAATTAATCCCCAAGGTCTACTCCTTAAATGAAGCTTTATAAATTCTACACCCAAACCCTGAACCCTAAACCATCCTAAACCCTGAACCCTAAAGAGTAGAACCTAGACCTTAAAGCAAAACCCAGCAGGCGCAGGCCGCGCAGAAGCGGAAGGCCGACGAAGCGCAGCAGTTTCTCGGCGAGGGTTTAGGGTTTGGGGTGTATGGTGTAGGGTTTAAGTTTCAAGGTGTGGGGTGTAAGAGTGAAGAGGTGAAGGTTGAGGGCAATTGGCTTCGAGATTTGGGTAAAACCGTGGCCGCTCAGGTATGCCCGAATGCTATGAATTTTAAAGCCTCGTGTAGAGACTTCCAAGCGCTCAGACCCCTCACTTCTGGAAATCACACTTTCAGGATTTCGGGCTGTATGGTTTAAGGCCTTCTGTTTGAGGCTTTCGAGGATTCAGGGCTTACAGGTGTTGAGGGCAAAGGGATTACGTAGGATTTGCGATTGCGGGTTGGTTTTCACAATTGGCTTGACAGGTGTTTGTGCGTGTGATCTTTCATAGGAGTTTACTACGACATCATCTTTGCGGCATAGCTGTCTTGATATTGCAAGGTATCGGCATGAAGGTGAAGGTTTGGAAGGGTTAGGGGTCTGGGCAGTGTTAGGTAGGGCTTCAGTTTTGTAGGGTCTTGGGTCTTTTGAAGTCAGGATTGGAGAGGTCCCAGAGCATTTTGGTTACCCCAGCCCCCTAAGGAAGAGCCCTATGGCGATCATGTGAGCTCATATGTGTCTGAATTTCTGAGTTCTACCACAGTCCTCTCTTTGATGTCTGGGTGCGGGAGGGTACAAGTGGAACCCCTCAAATACTGAACCCCGACTCCCCAGGCCAAGCCAAAACAACCTTCCTTCTAGCATGTAAGCGTACTATGTGCGACATGTTATAAGGAACGCTGATACTGACACTTTAACGTTTTCCTCATCATTAAGCTCACATTTAGTATCATCTTCATCATCATCGTTATTAGGAGGTACTGTTGCGATTGTTCTTACCAGAGACAGCGGATTACTTCTTGATCCTCATCTCCCTAGCCTCATCCCTTTTCGCTTGTGTGAAGCCTAGCGCAGCGAGGATCAAAGAAGCTGAGAGGGCCGGCAGCTCAGTGCTTGTAGCTACACCTCTTGGGTTCCTACAGCCCAGCTATCACAAGAAGGGTAGACTCCAGAATCTCAGCATTTGCATGGCCCTTCTCCAGAAGCCTTTTCCAGCTCTAGTTGCTCAAAACACTAAAGTGCTGGGTTTCTGCGTAGGGTGTAGGGTTCAGGGGCTTAGTGTTCTGAAATTTGTTTGTGAACGCATCCTGTGGTCTGATTTCTCTTTGCGGTTAATCGGTGGGATGTTGCATTGTCTTTGGTGAGCATGCTGGATTTGAGGTTAAAGTTGAAGTGTGTGGCAGCCGCCATCTCGATTCGCCAGTTCTATGCCCCTAAACCCTAGGATGTCACCACCAGTGCAGTCAGCGGTAGTGAAGCGAGCGATTGAAGTTGAAGTCTAGGCCGGAGCCAAGTAGATCACGCGATCATGATCTTGAAGTTGACGTGGACACCTGGAGGGAGGTCCACGCAAGACTCCCGAAAGTATTCGGAAGAGGTTCCTTTTCTAGGTGGCTCCGTACATATCATGATGATACCATGATGCTGTTTGAAGCTGAAAAGAAAGGGACTCTTGCAGGACATGGGCAGTTCTTATAATTTGGAGCAGACATAAAACCCAAGCTGCAACCAATTGATCAACTCATGGCCCTTAAGTAGGTGTTGAAGTTTGAACTTTGACTTTCAACTGCCTGAAGCAATTGTGTCTGTGTTTCATATAGCATGAAAGAGCATTGTGGCTAACGCGCTACTCCAGCACGAAAGTGCTTCATATGCGTGTGAAAGCGTTTCAGCGAGGTCCTTCTTAGAGCAGCCTACATATCCCAAATGTCCAGGCCTCTTCTCTTGCTCGAGCCCGCAAGTGCACATCCCAAGAAATCCCAGCGGAGAGCCTTGCAGAGGACTGGTCAATCCCAATCCCAGATCTGTACCTGGCGCGGATGCGGGCCAGAAGCTTATGTAAGAGTGAGAGTTGTCACTGAAGCAAGCAGCAAGTTCACAGGGAATCCCACGTAGGGCCTCTTCGGAGAACACTTGTGTTGTCTTGCAGATAGTATTTCTCCCTGTTGACCGAGACCCTCCATCTGCCCTCAATACACCCTAAATACCCACAAGGAAGAACCAGAAACCACTATTTAAAGGTACGCGGAGGGTCCTGGTAGTGATTTGAGTCTAGCTGGCTAGGGGAATGCGCGTGGCTGTGGGATGAACTTGGGTTGAGCGTGTGTGTGGCATTGGTCCTTGTATTGTTTAACACATGGACCGGGACTGTGCGCCAAGAGGCTACTGCATTCTTGTGGTTGATGAGTTCGTAGTGTTGCCCAGCTCCTTACGAAACTCATCTTACTGGTGGTTAGCAGGGAGTAAGGGAATATATTTCCTATATCATCCCCATATACCTATAATATAATATATTCCCGCATTCCCTACTGACCCCCAGTGGTCTGCACTCCTTATCGGGGGGTTCTAAGAGGATTATATAGGAGATTATTATAGGGGTTCTTAAGGACAGACTAGGAGCTTCGACTACAGCTCATATGCAGCACAATGAGGTGCCCTGCAGGCTTCAGCTATCTGCACCTGAACCCTGCACCCAGACCTGAACTTCGCCACGTCTCAGGTGGATCTTGGCGTACGCCTGCTGGAAGCTGAGAAGATCCAGGGAAGTTTAACATGAAGGGCTTCTAAAGCAGGAGGCCCCACAGGAAGCCGGGAAACACGTAGAAATTCTGGGGTTTGCTTCCAGGACCCTCCTTGTACCCTGAAAAATGTGTATGTGGTCCCTGATCATCGTATTTAGGGTATATGAAGGGTAGATGGACGGTACAGGTATAAAAGATTCGTAAACCCTACACCCTAAACCCTAAACCGCGTGGGGGCAAAATTGTGAGAAACACTGGGGCCATGCCTCATCTGGGAATCAATACCCAAAACCCTAAACCTGATGTTAAGTAGGGAGCTGAGGGATCCCGATCCTTAACGGGTCCCCTCAAAGGGATATACAGGGTCTTTTGGATATACATAGGGCTTAGGATGTTTAGGGTCCATGTACCTGAGAATTGCGTACTTGGGAATCTCGGATTAATGCGTACTTGGGAATCTCGGATTAATAGCTACAATATAAATAGAGGTTTTGGGGAGGTATATCTGAGTATTGGCTACTTGGACCCTTCATGGTAGTCCCTCTTCAGAATCCCAAAGCGGATCTCATATCTTATTACTCCATTCCCTATACTGACCACTGCAACTTAAAAGCCTTCAGGCCTCTTTCAGAACTGTCTATACTCTCCCCGAGCCACAATGACTGAAACCCAAACCCTGAAACCCCTGCATGTTGGTGCCCATTTTTTATGGGGGGCCTAACGCGCTCAACATGAGGATTTGGTTTTCTACGCAGTTAGGCAGTGACAAGGTTTGGGTTTTGAAGTGTGAGGATTTGGGGGGCGGATTTGTTTCCAAATCCCGCCTGTTGCACAGAATCCCGAGACCTAAGATTTGACCACCTAGACCATCCAACTAGCCCTTAACTCAACTCGTCTTGAAGTCAGAGCCTGTTATCGTTTACGCCCAAACTCATTGCTTGCTCCAAACTGCTGCCTGCTTCATGCGCTCCACGCTGTCAATGCGGTAGCATTTCGTCGAATCTTAGCTTCTCGTATATCATGATATAGTCCCGATCAGCCAGAATATGGGGTAAATGGGGATCTTCTTACGATCTTGAGGATTTCCATATTCTATCTACTTAAGGGGGACTGTGCCAGGGGGGGGGTCTGAAAGAAATGGTAATTCACAAGGTGGCATGTCCTTGTAGGCTTCTGTCCCCAAGTCTTGCATTGGACGGTATAACGGCAGAGTAATGCTTATGAGGGCAAACAGCAAGACTGACAGCGGAGTCTCAATTATAGTTTCATATAATTCCTAACATATTCCCTAATTTTAGCCCATGACCAGTACTTGTAGAGAGAAATATTGACTGTAGGACATCTGACAACCCTTGCTCGCGAAAAAAAAGCTTGTTCAGAAACCACTTCAGCCCTTGGGCACCTTGGTAACAACCTTTTTGAAGTGTTCTCTTTGACAGCCCATTGAACATCCTCATCCCATAAACACCCATAAACACTAAAACCCTAAACCGATTCTGAAGCCCTTGACTCCTTATAAACGTTTCCAAGCTCTCCCACATCTGGAACTCAGGTCCAATGATGATCAGGAGCAGGACCTGAGGCCGCCAGCCCGACCCTGGAAGAAGCCTAAAGCCTTCTGAGGGTTTAGGGTTTTAGGGAATATTGTTGCGGAAACTCGAGAACAATCGTTGCGAGCTGAATTCATCATGCAAGAGTTGCAGCTAAATGCGCATTGAGTGCTTGCTTGGCCTCACTAGGGATGATCCAACACACGTCGTCCAAATTAATTAGACACATGCCCCACCTCTGAATGGACATCCCTTTGCAGGCCCGCAAGATTGCTTGAAAGGCTTCAAAGCCTGGAAACAGAGGATGAACGTCTTGTCCTATTGAACCCCCACTGAGCTGCAGAAGCCGTGAGATTTCCTGCCAGATGCGCTGAATGGCAGAAATGCGTGCACCCTGATCAGCCGAAGTGTCCAATTCACATTGAAAAAGACTCCACACATGATGCAGCCTCTGGTACTGCACCCATGGTGATGCCTCCTTGGAAGTGGTATCTGACTGATCCAAAGGGTTCAAGTGCGTCCACCACATTCTTGGCCCAGGAACTTTAATTGCCGGAAGTTTAGCATGCTTAGGGTCAGATGGTGCATTTGGGCCTAAATCAGGATCCGAGCTCTGGAAAACGTGTAGACATCTGGCTGATTTGCGCATGTGAAGCCATAGCCTGGAAGGCGTCCAGAACTCTGTCATGCACACAGGACAGAGGGTGTGGTGCTGAAGCAAAGCCCCAAGCGAATAAACTCCATGCACCTTGCGACGATGCGATGCCAGCGCAGCAGAACCTTTAACGACCTTGTAACACTCGGAACATGTCTGATCCTTAAGTCGGCTGGCCAGCACTGCAGAATTACGCCACGAAACTGCACCTGCACTATAAAGACGGTCCAAGCTACGGGCTTTCTGCAAGACAGAGCAAGTCCCTTCCTCAAGCTTCTGGATTTCTTTGTGGACCCAAGCTGTAATTTGCATCGCCAACCGCTTCCGATTTGCGGACAACCATTGAAAGAAGGAACCAACTGTAGCAAAGTCAAGTCCATCTCAAGGCACCCAATTTGGAAATGGAAAGGCTTGAAACTGCTGCCAGTCTGTGAGCAGCATCTGTACCCAAGTTCGCTCTTCCGCCAAAACTACAATAAGGTAACTGTCAACCAACGCAGAAACTGACAAGGACAACCTAAGCCGTTGATTACGTAGAACCATATCCGGAGGCAAGACTGTCAGCAAGGTGCAGACTTCTTGATTGTTGAGCCCTCTAGACGACACCTGGCAAATTGGGCGCACGCACTGCCGGTACATAGTCCCAATTGCTTCACAAGCTTGGCGTGAAGTGTGACTGTCTGAGGTTACCCATAAACCTGCACCATGTATCAAGCTAGCCAATGGTCCCTGAACCACCAGTCGAATCTTCTCAGTGTTGCTCAAGTTGGAATTGAAAAGCAAACGCTTGCGCAAAGCGGAGAAAATGGGCTGAGCAATGCTGCGTCTATGACGTATAGCATTAACCTGAGACCCATCGGCATGTAACCTACAACCAAGGTGCACATATTCGTTAGTGAGCTGCAGCATCTTTCCACGGCCTGGTCCAAAAGGGACACGAATCTGCCCATTCTGTTCAACCAGCCAGAATTTGCGCATGGCAGAGGCATTTTTGCCACGAAAGCAAACCATCGCCTCTGTTTTACCAGCACTGTAGTTCACAGCAACACCAGTGCTAGCCATAGCTTGCTCAGCCAACGCCGCCACATGTGCCATACGAGGTACAAGAGCCACAGCAGAAACAGTCCCGACAGCAATGGCCAGGTCATCCACCCATGTGGAAGTTGCAGACTGCGCGACCTCAGGCCTGTCCGGCACATGTACAGTAACCAGAAGGCCTGCCTGATCGAGCCTAGCTTGCAACCTTCGGTGAAAGGCCACAAGAGCCAATTGAAAAAGGATGTCGGCAAGTGGGGCACCCAGCGTCGTGCCTGCGTGTGTGAGGTATCTGGTGGGCAATCCCCGACTCATCTCAAAATGCGATCCACGAAAATGTGAACGTAAAAAGCCTTGGACAAAGCTGGGGACATTGGCATGCTCAAGGATTGTCGGCCCACACAGCATTTTGAAAATATCCTCCCGCACAGTCTCATCGTCACTCAAACTGCTGATGATGTCTACGATCCTGTGAGCCCCCTGATCACCATCCTCCAGACCTGTGACAATTTCCCGAATGACGGAGTAAAAGGCTTGGACTCCATCGATGTACAAAACGCCTGCACTACGACAAAGCTGTCTCATCCGACGAAGATGCGATTGTACATGCAGAGAGGGAACCAGCATCGGTCCGCCTGCCCTGCCCCCTAACTGGAGGGGCGGAGCAACATCATCCATGGCTTGTACCAGGTACTTTCTCATCATTGAGCTGATGGCTTTGGTTGGAACCTCTTGAAGGGCTATGCTGCGCCAACCAATGGCCGTTGTCAAATCTTTTCCTGGCTTAGGAGTAGGGTGGATGAGTGACTTGAGAAAGTCTTCAGGAACTTCGCCACGCATGAGTTGCTTGAGGAAGTATAGGGTACACCACCACTGCCGCGGAGTTGGCCACTGACCTGAAAACCTCAGGACCCAGCCCAGAAAGACCCGGAGCCTTGCGCTGTTTGGTCTTTCGGAAGGCTTGAGCAAGATCAGATACGCCAGGGACATCGCATCCTTCAATAGATGAAGGTATGCCCCGATCTTGACCATGGAAAACTTCAGCGTATTGGGCCGCATCAACTCGGATCGCCTTCTCCGCCCGAGCAAAATGCTCCCCCAGCGCAGCGAAGATGTCATTCTCATTGGTCATGATCTTGCCATCCTGTCCCTTAATAGGGGGTAAGGTCTGGGGTGGTTTATAGCGCCGTCCAGACTGCATGAGCGATGTCATAAGCCTCGCAATAGCGCCCGGCCCATCCTGTCGAGCTTCTTCAAAGGCAAGCCTGGCCTGATCGGCTCGGCACGTTTGCATGAGCCGACGTATATTACAGCGAACCTCAGTGAGTTGCCGCCATGCAAGTGCCACACTTCGATCATGTCGACGCAGCCAATCTAAGTCTGGCATGAGTGTCTGCTGTCTACGCGAGCCTGTGGCAATTGCAAAATTGCCAGCATAGAGCTTCCAAGCCTGGAAACAAGCATTCTGCCTCCATTTGGCAGCTCCTTGCTTTCGATATCTGAGTTCACCTCGAAGCTGTCTTTGCTCGTGTATTAAGGCCCACAATGGTTCAGAGATGTACGTCTTACGCGGCCCTTTTCCTTTAAGAGGGAAAAACTTGGCACACTCGCCGTGAAGATGATCTCTGAGACAGTTCCAGTGGACCGACGCATGAGCATTCCAGTCAACTGAAGGTGCCCTCATGAAGATGTCATGTAAGCAGTGCTGACCCTCAGGAGTCTCCATTGCTTTGACATCAAAAACAGGCCTTTTTGTATGCTGAACTTGACGAACAACAGTCAACATGAGCTCGATCACGAGGGGTCGATGATCTATTCCACCAAACATGTCTAACAAATCAGTGTCGGCTCCTATGGTTTGAAGGTTATAGCGCATATTTTGAGGCACCAGAACAAAGTCGAGAGCTTTCAGGAAACCACTCGGGCTGCACCAAGTATGTACCTCTCGCCCACTAACATCCCAAAGGTCTGAGGCAGCTAGGCCGGTTTGCCTCATCATAGCACACATTGCCTCTGCGTTGCCTTCCTTGGGAAAGTAAAACCATCCCTGTCTTCTATGAGGATCGAAAGTTGCATTGGCATCAAGCATGACGATTTTAATGGCATTTTCGGGGAGCTTGCCAACAACGCATGCCAGTTTCTGCCAGAACTTGGGGGAAATATCCTCATCAGTGGTGGATGTGTGGGCATGTGCCGAAACTAGCCCAAACATAACGTCACCAGCTTTACCCGAAATAGCAAGGCATCTGGGTTCAGCATGATGGCAAGCAAAGGTTTCAGTGCGCCATCGCAGAGGATTCCCAAGCCGATCACTGCCAGGATGAAAATGTTTTGAAAGCCAAATCTGACATCTGCCTTGTCCGTGCTGAGGATCAGAGGCAAAACGAAAGAAATGATTGCCGTGTCCAGCTTTCGTCTTGTGCTGCCTACACTCTTGCAACCCCACAATGTGGGCAGCTTGGTGCCCAAAATGCTCTTCCAGACATTCAATCTGTCCGGACACTTCAAGAGAAAGCGTGTTGTAGGTGATGACACGGATTGAAATGGGATGTTGTACCCCAGAAGCATCAGGAGTGCCTATATCTAGTGGTCCAACCAAGCATTGATCAGTAGTGACAGCATTTGAAACGAAATGGCCTTCTTGACTTGTCTTTGGCCAGGAGGCTGGCTGTTGTCGAGCGGCTAGCGCCACCCAAAGCCATGAAACAGAGTCGTCTTTCAGAAGGTCAGAAATGGCGTCATTGACCGGAGAACCTCGATTCAAGTGCTCATCCAAGCTCTGCTTAGCTATGAAATCCGCTAACTCATTCCACGGGTCCCCGCTGTGCCCAGCCACATGTTGCCATTCAGTTGCAATACAGAGTTGGAAGCAGATGGCAGCTATGGATGACGCAAGTCTATTCAAAGGCGAACCTTTGGAGCTAGCATTCTTCATGACCTGGCAGGCAGATTCACAGTCATAGCGAATCGTTGTGCGCCCATGTGGAGAACAAGCAACGTGTATCAAACGAGCATGTATCATGCCACAAAGTTCAGCCGTGTGCGCATTCGCTTCCACACCATCATCATCATAATGAAAGGAAACTGCCCCAGAGAATACACCAGCAAACTGCCACTGTCCCTGCACCTCCACAAGCGCAACAACAGCATACCCTACCGCATCATGTTGGGGCTTGAAGGAACCATCGGTGTAAAGAACAAGCTGCGAAAATGAACATGTTGAGTCCCACTGAGGGGTGGTCTGCAGAGCCAGTTGTGCATGCTTGTGCAATCCTGGACATTGCACGAAATCACGGCGCAGGTATGGAAAGGAATGGCCTTCAATCAGCAAGGCAAGCATGTCAGGTTCAACACCACAACGAAGTGTTGCGCTCTCATGTGCATCAGCCTGTCCAATGAGGCTAGCCAGCGACAAGACCGGTCTATCATGTTCAACAACCTGGAAAGGACACCTGAGGTGTTGGCTCACGGTCTGTACACTGTACATAACGCTCATGGCAATGTACATCGCAACTCACTCTATCTGAGGCATCAGAATTGCGTGACAAAGCATCCAGTTTTCGAAGAAAATCAGCCAGCTCGCCACATAAGTACCACAGTGCTTCGTCTTTGGCAGTGTCAAGTAGCGTGCGCAGGTTGCTAAGACACGCAAGGTCATTGTCAACCACATCGTTTTCGTTACAATGCCAAAATGAACCACAACCAGCACTGTGACCGTTTAACAGTTCGCAGGAACCTCCGACGTTGTTCGTAGGAAGTATGCCACAAATCACCCACCGAAGAATCCAACAGAACATTCATGCCCAGGATTCGCTGAAAAAAGATGGAACCCCAAATGAAGCACCTGACCTGAGGAACAATGCACCATGCTGTGGCATTCCGGCCTTGCACTCTGTTCAGTTTACCATGGCCACACTCATGAAGCCGTGTGCCCTGCATAGAATTACATGTCTTGTCAACAGAGGTGTCAGTCCGCCTGCCTTGCAAACAGGCTCTTGAGTTTGTATAGGCAGACCTCCACTTGCTTGCCAAGTCAGTAAAAGATCCATGCTCGTTGCTTCCATGTGGGAGACGTCGTGGAGAGAGGCTGCGGCTTGATCTCCTCTCACCATCAGCAGGATCGGGAGCTTCAGGTCGATATGTCGCCTCACAGTTAGCAGGGTGCCGTACATGATGTTGTCCGACTTTGCCAAGGACAGGCTGCAATAATGCCGCAAGCATGATGCAAAAGATCCAGCAATGCAAAGAAAATCCGGACCGGATGTTCTTGCCTCGTATATCAGCTCTCCTGAACGGTTGACATTCTAGCGGCGAAAACTGCTGCAATACTTGTCCTGACTGCAGAGGAACTGCCGAAGTTGCCAGACGACTAATCCGAATGAACGGATCAGCATTGACATTGCCCCCTTTGAGCTTTAGTGCACAGGCAAGGAGCTTCAGCAGATACAAGCCACCTAGTAGACACATTGTACGGACAGCTGACTCGACCAGCACTGCTGCAGAAATGAGCCCTTCCAAAAAACCTGAAGAAAACCTTTGTGAGGCGCTGCAACTGTAACGCTCCAGCATCTGTCGGAGGAGCATTGGCCAAGGCCTGAAATTCTGTCCCAGAGCCTTTTGCAAAGACTCAGAAAATTCCATGAACTCCGTCAGCACATGACCCCCTGCATGTTGCAGGCGGCCACCCCGTTGTTCAATGGATGCACAACATGGTTGATCCACACATTGTGCTGAATCACTAGGCCAGTCAGCCCGGTCTCTCAAGTGAAAGGAACTGATGAAAGTCGAAGTTAGAAAAACTGTCTTTGTGCCGAAAAAGCAACAACCAACGTTGTTGCCATATCCACGTTTGCAAAAACCCATATTTGCAGAAAAACCCATCAAGTTCCAGGAAGCAGCCTCACACCATGTAGTCATTGCAATGTAACGCACAGTGAAAGGTGGTGCAATCTGCAGCCAAATTTGCCGTTGCAGGGAACACATCCCAGCAGATTGATGACACCACCTGTTCCAGTAAAAACTTTGGGGATTGCAATGACGGCTTGCCACCAAAGGAAAGGTACAATCAAGAGCTCCCCTTCGCTCCTGACAGAAAAGAGAATGCAAATGCATGCTGAAGCCGAAATGGTTCCAGACACTTACGGCCTGCGTACACAAATCCTCAGCATCACAAGGACATCTGCATCCAAAAAGCATATCGCTGCCAAAATGCCATGCAAGTTGAAGCGAAGACGAACCCCATTTTTTGTTTTTGCGGTGGAGCGCCGACGGCACATGACAAGGGGTTACCTTGCCACCCCGTTGCTCAACACCGAAGCGACGGCAACTGAAAGGAACTCCAGCTGGAAAAGAATTGAAGATTGCCAGAGAAACACATAACCCCTGCATTTTTCTCTGCGTCTCACATGGGAACAGGTCGTCATACCTCACCACATCCAAAATTGAGACTACACAAGCCTCGGATGGCACAGAGGAAAGCTGCGCTCGAAATTCAAAGCTGGCCTCATTGCAGTGGAGCTCCGTCGGCGCATGACCGGCAAGCCGGCCACCCCGTTGCTCTACACTGCCCATGAAGCCACATTCATTCGGTAGCCTATGCCAGGAACATGCTACTCCAATGTCTCCAAAGGGGCTTTGTGAGGTCCTGCAGGCAGCATATCCGATATGTCGGACTGGGAAGTCTCGTCGTCGTCGTGTATCTGAAGGTTCTGAGGCAATCTGGGAAGAGGCATCTCTGCCTCCCCAGGCGGAGGCAAATCTATGGGCTTTGTGTTCTTCAATGCCTGCTGGACTGCTATGGACTCCAATCCCCCAAGAGGATTCAGAATCTCTCCTATCTCCATGGCCCTGCGAGCCTCTAGCTTTTCTGCCAGAGACATACTCTGCCCTGCTGCATGCACTGGGTTCGTGGGCTTGGCGGCCATCTTGACTGGCGCACGTCCACAACCACCATCCGGTGACGTCCCTACACGGGGCGACTTCTTCGGCATGGCTGCTTTCTTTGTCACTGGCTTGCCCGTAGCATTCCCGGCCACTGGGGAAACTCCTGTAACTGGAGCCTGTATGTGCAGATGATCTGGGACTCTGGCTGGCGTCACTTCCATGTAAGGATCTGTATTTGGCGGCATGGTGCTGGGCGATGCTGCCACATATGTGTGTTGCCGTCGATCCTGTGCCCTCATCTGCTTCACCACGGCCGCCTCCCTTGGAGAAAGGACTGCTCTGAATTGGGTGGCTCTTGTGGGTGTAGCGATTCCTTGCGAAGTAGGCCTTCGCGGAGTTGGTGGTGCTCCTGCTTGACTGGTCGCCTGCATCAGGTAGTCCTGCAGGGCCTGGCGAGATGCGAGCGCATCTTCTCTGGATGCCTTGAGCGCTCTTTCCAAGCAAGCATCTTTGCCATCTTCTGAGTCTAAGGCCATAAGTTTGTCCCAATCTGCATCTTCTGCTGTAGCATCCACTGGCATAGGACTTGGTTGCCCGTCTGAATTGGCGATGCGCTTGAGATCGTCTTCGGTGGTTGCAACAGCCTCCTTCGCCCCTGAGATTTCCTCCGCAAGCTTGTGCATGTCCTGTTCGAATCGCCGCTTCTCTGCTTGGAACTTCTTCTTGAGTTCTGCCTGGAACACCTTCCAAGCCTCTTGCTTCTGGCCTGCATCTTGCTCGAGCCTGCGCAGCTTCTGAGTAGCCTTCCTGCAGGCTGTAACCGCTTTCTGCATGGTTGCCGCAAAACTGCCATTCGGTTCTGCTTCCTGCTTCTGCGTTCCTTCTTGTCTCCAAGGCGCGGCCTTGGAAGCATCCTGAGTGCCATGCTGGTAGTGAGTATATCCTGGGATGCTTGCCGCATTCTGATTGGAGGAATGGTTCTTGCCCGTAGATCGATAGGAGCCCTGCCAATAATCCCAAGACTTTGGTTGCCAACCCCATTGACTCATGAGTAAATTGGGTCTTTGCACCAGATATCGCGGTGCAGAATGATGCAGCTCCAGTCTAAGGAGATCTTTTGCAGCAGGAATGAGGCCAGCCGCTCTAGCGACTTTAATCCTTCGCCTGGCTCTTTGGCGATACTTGCGCAGAGACCGGTGCCAAGAAGGCGACTTAATGGCTACGGGTGCTAAACTGCACTGGGGCAAGCAGCAATCCTCGCTGGTGAGGTGTTCTGAGCCCTTTTAGGGAATATAGGGTTTGGGGGATAAAGGGCTTAGGATTTGCTACGCTCCAAAAAGAGAGTTGCGAACTGGGTTCAGCCTGAGGAGGACGGGTTGACGGTCTTAGGGGAACAGCTTCTTGCGGCGTCAGTCCCTTTTTCTTGCGCATAGGCCAGGCTGGAGGAAATTGTGCTTCGCGATGTGGTCTACGCCCTAGTTTGGCTCCTTATTGGATCTGATTTTTTGCAGGGTATATTAACACGAGTATACTAAACACCCAAAGTGAGAAACGTGAAGTTACATTGTCTCCAGTAGCCCAATGAATCAGAAGTCAGGCCCTCAGCCCTCGATCCAAGTGCTAGAGGTCCCCCAAACCTGTACACCCTAAGGGCAGAGGCTTTATGTGATATCGTCAAAATGCCTGCATGACCAAAAGCCCTAAACGCTACACCGCGCATTGTGAACCATACGCATTCTGGACACAATCTGTCTGAGCTTTGGGGTCTGACGTTTGTATACGCTCAAAACCCTAGACCTTGAACCCCTAAACTCTAAGGCTGAAACCCTAAGCCCCAAACCCTAAGCCCCAGACTTCAAACTCCAATCTCCAAACCCAAGCCCAGAGCCGCAAACCTATGTTAGGGTTTAGGGTCTAGGTTTAGGATATAGGGTTTAGGGTTGAGGGTTTGTATGGGTCCATACTTTGGACTTTAGACCGCCTTGGCCAGGAGTGGTGACGCGAAGGCCCGGCGGGGATCGCTTTCCTCGAAGCTGCGGGCGCCTAAGATGGGGTGCCCATGCTTTTGGTCTTGGGCTTCGGATTTTTGCGGTCTTTGGGTTTATGAAGCTTAACGCTTTAGGGTTAGAAATTTGGTTTTAAAGGTGACGGGTTTTTAGGATGAGGGATTCAAGGTTTTTGGGCTGGGGGCTAAGAGTGTTAAGATTTTAGAGTTCAAGGTTTTAAGGTTGTAGGGTTAGGGGGCCACATAGCTTTTGCCTCTGGGTGGTTAGTGATACCTGGGGTGTATGCCAAGGTGGTGCAAGATCTTGTCCACGCGTAGAAGGGATTGCCGTTGGGTATTATGGTTTGAAGTATAGTATAGGGATTCAGGGATTTAAAAACAGGTGGCTTTATTGGATCAGAGTTCCATGGGTTACCACGCTACCGCCCTACATGCTAAGCCTGCTAAGCCTTGATTTGCCCTAATTGCACCCAAGTAGCCTTCATTCAGGGTGGAACTGAGAGTAGCATTTGAACCCATGAAGGGTTCCCGAGTTAAGAAGTTCCTCCCAAGCTCCCCTCAGAGTGGTTTTAGGGTTTGGGGGTAAGCAGCCTAACCCCCCTACCCTGAATTCTACACCATCAGGACTCCGATCCCTAAACTGCGAACCTTACCTAAATCCCAAGCCCTAGATCCGAAAGCCCAGGCCCCAATCTAAGCCCTAAACCCCTAAACTCCAAACCCCTAAACCCCTAAACCCTCCTTATTACTTGGTGAGCCCTAGCCCTAACGCCCCGCCTTGCTGAGGCTTGCAAAGTACCACCGCCGGGTGGACCAGCAGTCTACAACTCAGAGCTTCCCGGGCTTCGGGTGTAATGTAGACCCATGATTAATTTTAGGGTTTAGGGTTTACCCTCTCTCTCTAAGGGCCTTTGTGTTAGGATCCCTATGTTTATGCATCACGAGTCTGGGCGTAGGCTTTTTGGTCTAAGGCTTAGGTTTTAGGGGTTTAGGGGTCAAAACCGGAGTCCACCTATATGTCTCCTTCCTTGGGATCCCAGGCGCAAGGGTCTGAAAATTTGACCAGTGCAGGATCGGGAACGGCCAGGTGAAACTCTCAAAGCTTGACTCTTCCATGTTGCAGACCACTGTTTGGAGACGGGATCCGAGGTGTGGGTGTAAGGCTCA
This sequence comes from Symbiodinium pilosum, assembly GCA_905231905.1. Lineage (NCBI taxonomy): Eukaryota > Dinophyceae > Suessiales > Symbiodiniaceae > Symbiodinium > Symbiodinium pilosum. Next base: position 138,640 of record CAJNIZ010016780.1, read on the forward strand.
GGAGCCCTAGATTCCAAATTTGCAGCTTCTATGCGGACTCCTCAATGATCGTTTGCGGTCCAGGTACCCCAGCCGGACTGCACACTCTTGACCAGGCTTCTTTCAGTTGCTGGGCCTAGCATGCCTCGTCAACTGGCCGGTGACACAAAAAGTTCAAAAGGTGGACAGAGGTCCGATAGGGTCTTTTTCAAAGTCCAAGGTCCAAGCCCAAGCATAAAGCCTCACACCTGGAAACCTAAGTCCCCACCTGGACGCCAAGCGTATGTAGACTTAAGGCCTTTTAGGCTATGTTGTATTTTTAGGGGCTTGAAGGCCATCACTTTACCTACGTTTTGGGGTCCCGGTACGTGTCTAAGGAAGTTTCATGTGGGTAGTTTCCCCTCATATCATGCCTTACATAGTCCCAGTGCCTCCCTACAAGCGTAGTATAAGCCTTATGCAAGGGTACCTGCCTGGTAACTACCCACCTCAAAACTCTCTAAACCCTAAACCTTCAAAACTAAATCCTAAACCCTGAACCCTAGGCCCTGCAAACTCCATTCTGCAGAGCCGGAACCCTCCGTCCACCATGGGCCTAGGACTGAGATACGGGCAGAGCGCGAGGCAGGCTTAGCGTTTAGCTTCTTGGAGTTTAAGGGTTGTAGGGTTTAGGCCTTTGGGCTGCTAGCTTTTGTAATCTCTTCATACGAGTAACTATTCAGCCTCCCAACCTCTAACATTAGATATGTCCCTGAGTACATGAAGCCTACTTGTAGCTGAAAGTTTAGCCCACGTCTTAGCCCCCTCAATCCCCCAGCGTGGCTATCATACAAGTATACTTCGGTTAGAAATACACTGAGCCTCCAAGTAAGTCAAGTGCATGGAAGGGCAGGGTGCATTGCAGCGATTGATATGGGGTCTTCTGCAAATGAGCATGTCTTGTGGACGCCCGGGATATCGTATGAGTCTGGGGAGGCTAGAGGTGTGACCCTTCAGAAATCTATGAGCGTAAGTTCCTCAAATCGTCGTCTCTGAGCCTCGCCCGTCGTTTATAAATTCCTCTGCTAGCCTGAGCTCCCAGCTGTGATCAGCCATCCCAAGCCTGAATGAGCAGAAGCCTCTTTTTTCTGGAGCTACACGACGTTAGAGCTTGCACTCTGGTTGAGTAGTGGTCGTTCTTTGGACAGATCCCGGCCCGTGCTACATTCTTTTGTGAGTAGTTTTCTATGGAAACATTGTGCGCGATCGTGTCCTCTTCTTTTTGCGTCTAGTATTTTACAAGAAGAGTCTAGCCGCATGTGGCTTTAGGTACCTGAAGCATTGTTTACGCGGTTTCGAAGCCAAGCAGCTTCGCAAGCAGTTGTTCGAAGCCAACAGCGACAGGCAGAGCTGATGCAGAACTTGCACTTCCTGAGTGTCCCAGAGCCGTGCTCTAAGTGAGGAGACGGGTGCGGTTGAGAGTTTGGGGGTCCATCCTAACTCCCAAGCCCTTTTGAGGTAGTTGTCCTAAGAGTTTCTCTATGGTGCAGGGGGCATCCTTTAATTGTGATATATACATATATGCATACATACGTATATACACATATTTAGCATGTCTGAATCATTGACCGTCTCTATGCCTCCAACAACATCATGTCTCGTCATACCCAGCCCAAATGAGGCTACGGCTCCAGCCACCCAAATTCCCTTGCCTCCTGTTTTTTGCCTACGGGGTTTGGGTGCTTGTTTGGGAGAGTATTGCCTTTTTTGCAAGGTTCTTGTCGATCCCGTAGATGCTGGAGGTATATTCTGTAAACCATCCCCACCTGTATTTGCCCTCAGCCGTAATTTAGGAGCTCCAAATTACCAAGCACAAGCCCTCAAACCTGCCAACAACTTTTTTGGATTGGTTAAATATGTTTCTGGATCTCCATGCCACCAACAAGTGAAAACCATGCCCTCGCATGCAAGTGCAGCACAGGTTCGGTTATGGGAAGAGGGAACTCCTCCCACCTTCAACCCCCAAATCTCAACTCGCAGCCCAATACCCTGCACTTTGCACCGTGAAGCCTAGACTCTCAACTTGGTACCTTACTGATGCTTCCCTATAATATTTCCTTATGACAGTACTGTACCTATACTCACTCCCTCATCCCCCCTATGCAAAAGGACGTAAGCCAGAAACCCACCGGATATCCAAGGCTTGAGCTTCAATCGCTCCGCAAGGAGCTGCAGCAAGCTGCCCAGGCTTGGACTGTTACAGCCTGCGTTGGAGGCCTGAGCCATAACTACGATAATTTCTTTCAGGTATTGTGCCACTCCCTCTTATGTTCTCGTACATGCTAGCACTATTTGAGTTCCTTTGGCTCCCATGTGGGCCGCGAAGCCCTTGGGGCTGCACGGATTCGCCAGAGGTGACAGGGAAACAGCTTGAATCGTAAACTCAATCAATGTTGCACAAAAAGATATGACCTTACGCCCTATAACCCCCAAGAATCATCATGGAGCACAGAAACAGGCTCCACAAAGAAAGACATGCGTTCAATAGGCGGCGTTCTGGGGTTTCATGCTTGTTTTTTTTTGGAAGCCTTGAATCCTATACGCCCGAACTCCCCCCAAACCCTCACAACGCAGTGTAGATCCCAATACGATGCAACCGCTCTGATTGCCAGCTGCCGCCGAATCCGACGGGGCTGCTTCTTGTTGGAGGCTGGGCAGCACGTCGGGTTCTAAAACCTTCGACCGTTTCCGTTCATGGACAGTCGAGAAAAGCAAATAATCCTAAGAATGTGTGTAGTTGTCTTTGTCTGAGATGTTTGATGGCTCAGCAAGAGCTGTGGGGACATTGCAAACAAGGAGAATGCGTGCACCATTCATCTCATTTGCATGTTCCAGGATCACTGTTGCGACGAGAGTTCGCTGGGTCATGGTTGGACATCTTTTCAGGTTCTTACAACATTTAAAACTTCACTATGAATATGAAACTATGATTTCAGCCATTTCTCAATAAGGAACCGGCTCCAGGGTCAGCACTCAGTCCAAAACTACATGAAACAGTTTAGCTCGGAACCTGAGGCACTGCAGAAGCACATCACAACTTGCTGTGTTAGAAGGGAATGAATCCCTGTACTGGCCGGCATGATCCCCAACCATACAGGACCTTCCATTGTCTTTTCCATTCCTTCATTCCTTGCTGACAATGAGGGAGAAACTGAAGCGTACCGTCTGTAATCCCAGGCTTCGCATTTAAGGGAGCATTGCCCGGGTCGTGCTTAACAGAAGTTGTACTTTCTAGAGCAACGGGGAATACAATGGCGTAGTTTTCAATAGTATTCCGACAAGGAGGCAGTTTCAACCCAAACCCTCGCTTCAAAACCTTGATCGCCAAACCTCGAACACTTCCTTCAGGCACGCCGCAGATTGCACAGCGTATTTTGGCCGCTCGGCTCGTTATGCATACCTGTTGAAAGGTGACTATCGCAGCGCCTCTGCAAATGGGCCATGAACTTGCTGGTTGTTACTTGGGAGTGATGGATCGCAAAAGACAATACAAGCTGTTGTATTCTTGGGGTTTCTATAAGCGCCTGTTTGGGATCCATTCCTCCATCCCCTACTAACAATCCTAAACCCTAAATCCTCGACGCTATAGTAGCTTCCATTGTCTTTTCTATTGCCCCGATTCCCTTCCGACCACAGGTTAGTTTAATCAGTGATCAAAGCCCGAGAGTGATGCAGACTTTTCTCGTTGAGATTCAGTACTCCTCGTATTTCTTGGCTCAAAGCACGTCAGCCAACAAGTGTTGCTTGAGATTGTAATGGAATGTCTTGGAGTAAGGCATGGTCTGCTGTGTGGGCGATTTGCCAGACTAGTTCTGAGAAGAAGTCCAAGGCTGCATTCCCCATGCCCGGTGCGAGTCTTCAGGTCATTCACCAGAAACGTCGTTTCAGACAATCAGCTGACAGCTTTCCCGCAAATCGTTGACACGCCAGATCCAATGAAGGGCATAGGCACATTGAAGGAAAGGATTGGGGACAGAAGTCAAGAAGTGGCTTCAAATAGCAAGCCGCTAGAGGAAGTGCAGCAAAAGAACAAGCAGCTCCGAGCCATACTGCAGAGGCTCGCATGGCCTCGTCTGGGCTTCTTCACTGTACACGGAATTACTCACAACCTTCCGTGGCCGCCTAAGCTAAAGTTGCTGAGTGCAGAGCAGGGTCCTGCCATTCGCACGCTCCGCTATTTGTCTGGTTTCTTCGATGGGGACGGATGTGTGACGTGCAGCGGCAGCCTGTCTGGCTGCACATTATCCGTACGCCAGTCTTATGATAAAGCTGAAGTCTTGGTGCTGCTTTGCAAAACATTCGGTGGACGGGTATACAAGGGGCAAGATGGTCTAGGATTGCGCAAGCCGCTGTTGGATTGGGTGATATGTGGGGCTCCTGCGCGGAGATGCGCAAATCTGCTAGCAATCCACAGCATTGTGAAGAAGAAGCAGCTTCTTCTTGCTGCCTCGTGGCCAGATGACGCGCGCCGGAGACCAGACTGCAAGGCCAGCTTGCACTCTCTGAAGCTTTGCGACTCTGCAGTTGCTGGCCCCTGCACGTGGGAATACGTTGCTGGCTTCTTTGATGCGGAGGGCTGCCTCCAGCTTTACAACCGTTCCACGTTACGCTTGGCAATCAAGCAGAAATTTGCCACGGTACTTCACTGCTTGCAGGAGTTTTTAGTCGAGTCCTGTGATGCCGGGGCAAATATTTATGCAGGCAATGGTTACTTCGCGCTTTACATCAGTCGGACATCTGCCTGCAAGACTGTCTTGCAAATCATGCTGGATGCGGGGCTGCTGATCAAGAAGCAAAATGCAGAACTGGCTCTGAATACGACGCACGAGAATGCTGCCAAAGTCCGCCTGACTCTAGCAGAGCTCGTTGGCAACCAGATGTTTGGTAGAAGGCTGGATGATGCGGGCATGAACAGGGCCCGCAAGATCTCAGCTAATCTGAGCAGGATCCGTGGTTTGAATCAAAGAGGGAAAAAAGCAGAGGCTGCTGCTGCTTTCCGGGATGTTCAGGAGATGAAGTTGCAGCACCACTTGCTCAATGCGCTGCATGAAAATCAGTGCCTGACGGAATACATATGCAGGATCCAATCCTTAAGCGGTGCCCAAAAAAGTGCTCCTGCCTGACACGGCACCCTTGCCTCTAAACAATGCAGTCCTTCTAGTGCGGCTCAGAGAATAGGAGAGCTGGTTCTTGCAAGGCAGCTCGTTCAGGCTGGTTTTTGTTATTTGGAAGCCATACTTTGGACGTTGTTGTTGTATGCTTATAGGTTGTCATTGTTTCTGACCGTGACGGTGATTGGCTCTAGCCCTTGAAGTCGCCGGGTTCATACGCTGAGGCTGGACTATCATCTTCAAAGCTGTCTTTAGGACCGGGTCTGTACCCCAACTGTTTTTAAAACTTGCAGTGGCTGACATCTAGCTACTCTAAAAGTCTACAAGTTTGGACGCCTGCTAGGAGCCGAAGCCGCCTGGGTTCCACCGATTAATGCCAGCTCATCGCAATGCCCACTTCCTTGAAAAGGCATTCGGTTGTATCCCGAGATGAAAAGGCAGCCTCATCAGCTTCTCATTTCTCACTCATAACCGAAGCCACCACGCGCATCACATCCTGTTTTGGACATCCGCATACAAGGAGAGTGGCTGCCTGAGCACACCAGCATGGTGGCTTTAAAAAAAAAGTCCCAAATTGGCTCAAAGTTTCAGGTTCTGAAATAGGTGCCACAGCCGGCATTTACTGCGGTCACTAATCCGGTTTGGACTTTTGCACGCACGAGATTGCACGAAATCGCATGAGATTCCGCGCAAGAGGTGCTTATGTAGCACAAAAACGCACGCAATCGCGCGAGATCTCACGAGATGACGCGATGCAAACCAGATTAGTCCAGACCACATTTATTCAGGGATTTCCTAAATAGCCGGAGCCCTAAACACTAAGCCATCAGCCCTGAACCTGTCGCCCTTTGATCCTGTGACAGCTGGTCTTAATTGCTGCGATGCCGGCTTCTTTGTCCCCCTTGTTTGTATTACAGCGCCCCTAGCCCCATCTCCCTGAAACCGAAGCCCTTAACTGCAACCTCTGATATCTTCCCAAGCCCAACATAATCAGTAGATATCGTCTTCTATCAAGATAGGATCATCAGGCGCAGTATTGTTCACACAATCATCATATATCAATGTCTTGGTCATCAGGAAAGCTATCCGCGAACCCGTAACCCTACACGCTTTTTTTCTAAAAAAAAAAAAACATTGCAGACTCTTAGCCCTAAAGCCCATTCTTTCACTACTAGGCCCTGAACTCCTACATCCTATTCTCTCCTCATAATAACCTTTATGCAAAAATTATACCATTTTGCACTATATACTCCAAAGCAGCGTTTTGTTTCTTGAGGCCCCTACATCGCTTTTCCTGCTGCTTGCAAAGGTGCCCAAGGCAGCTCGGCGGCCGGTGCCCAGGGACGAGCAGGCTGGGAAGATCGGCCTAGTACTGTAAGTTCCTAAAGAAACAGAATAGTAGGGATTTGGGGCTTGGGGTTTAGGATTGGTTGTAGCGGCCTAAATAAGTAGAATAGACGAAAAAAGATAGAGAACATCGGAACCTGTGTAGGAGGTATCAGGATTGGATGTAAGGGCTTATGTACTTAGAACAGGGATGGGGTTATACTATGCCACAATTTGAAGGGTATAAGGGGATAGTATTTAATTCCAGTTCTGCAGGCTTTTACATTTTACTTCCGGGAGTTTTGTGGGATTCAGGGTACTTTGGGTGTTAGGCAGGCTTTCGAGTTCCTAGTAGGTAGTTTAGCTGTGGAGGATTCTGGGATTCTGAGTTTAAGGTTTGCAGCTTGGACCTCTAAGGTTTCAGAGTTTGATGGCTAGGTTACGGACGTATCGGATGTCTATTCCTGGCTCGTTACTGCTGCTCTTTTTGGATGTTTGGGCAGGGGCGGGTGTCTTAAGGTCTGGTCGAAGGTTGGGTCAGCGTTGAGATCGGGTGTTCTCTTGGGCGCTTGTCAGTCGTCGTGATGCTGCGGAAGATTCCAGGTATTAGTATGGTCCCCTTACGTGCTTCTGAAGGAGGTGGTATTTCCGGTGCCCAGATGCAGGTGCTGACCGTTACGCTGGCAAGCGGTGATCATAAATGGCTACATGATAAGCTCGATCAGGGTCCTGAAGTCCTTATGGGGGCATTGGCTCAGTCTGGAAAGAACGTTTCTTAAACTCACTTTCTGATTAACAAGCCCACATGACGGGTTCGCAAAATTCGAGTCCTCCTTGGCACCCATCATGTTGGTAGGCCCTTCTATCCCTGAACACAAGAAGCCTCTTCTTCAAATCCATAACAGACCCAATACCCGAGAAAGGCACCCGATTAGGATGTCCGGGCTATCGCCGAGCAAATTCCGAGCAAAAACTCCTCACTTGGAAGGATGAGCAAGAAGCTCTGAAGAAGGCTTTGGCTGCCCTGCAGAAAGAAGGCCAGGGGTTTCCATGGATTCAGTTGGAACAAGGATGTCAGCTTGATTCGGTTCTAGGGCTTGTGGTTTCTATAGGCCTTTGCTTGTGCGTGGGCTTGGTCTCGGTCTTGCAGCGTGTAAGACTTGGAGCTTCCCTGCCCCAAGCTCATACGGAAACCTATGAAGGCCTTTTGTTACAATGACAGCAGTACTTGTAGGTCCCCTTTTGGGATTCCATGCTAGTTTTCGGGGGTGGGGGGAAGGGTCTGAACCTCGCGAAGACGATTAAAATCTATAAACAAGGCTGCTGCTGCCTGAGCAGGCCCTGCAAGTTCTTGAACAGAGTTGGATGCCTGCCCTCTTGCCAACACCGCTAGCTCAATCTGGCTTAAGCTCTTGTGGTTCTGACCTGATTGCTTCATGCTTAGAAATGAGCTTCAAGGTCGCAACATGCTGAGTCGAAATCAGCTTTCTCTAGCCAGCTCAGTATAAACAGCTACACCTTCGATACATAAGCCCCTACAAAACTCCGAAACTTCAGGATAAGCAGGCAAGCCTTTGATCACTAAGCCCCTACACCTAAAACTTCAGAATTCGAGTGCCTTGCAATCAACACCCCTGCTCATTAAGTGCAACCCTATTATAAAGCCCTTCAACCCCGAAGCCTAAATCCGCTGCCTTAGATGTTCACCCTAAGCGTAAGCATCCCTTAGCCAGGCCGTTCGGCAGCAGATATGGCAGCTCACACCGAGGCACGTGTTCGTGAGGGTATGGATTTTTTCTAAAGTTACATGGGTTTAGAAGCATTCAACGTTTCTCCGAGACTTGTAGGTTTACTGTTTGGATGTTTTCCTGCATAGCGACCCTAGGAAATCACTGCTGCCATGTCTCTCGCCATGTTAAGGGACAAGGGCAGATACCGGTTAACGAGCGATGTCTGACAACTGCCTAGGCCACCTTGTTCCACACGAAACTCAGGACACTTGGTCATGATGAGCTAGCGGAGCTCATGCTCAACCCATAGGGTAGTGCTCGCATTGATTGTCTGCTGTAATCGGTTGAAGAGGACGTGCTTCATATGCGCTCAGCGGTATTCTTCTTGAGGAACCCTAGGTACACACCAAAACAGTAGCAACACCCTGCAAATTTATGAAGGCCCGCAACCTTTCACCCTAAAATCCAAACTGCGAGCATTCGTCAGACCCGACACAGTACGGGTTTAGGATTTGGGACTCAGTCTGAGCAGGGGCAATGCACTATGTGAAGGGGCAAAAGGCAATGTCAAAGCCTGTTCGGGATCAAGCCACACAGGGCTCCGAATGATTGGCCCTCAGCTTGAGTCGGAGAGCGCCAAAGGTTAGCGCTGTTATGTTGCTTTTGCCCATGCAGGTCAGTCATCAAGAAGTCTTCGTGGGTTCATGTAAGCCGCAGTGAAGGTTTGCAAGAATTATTTTCCAAGCACTAGACACGGGAGACTGCAGCCTAACCCTGCTAAAAACACCTGAGTCCTGCAGGTCAGGCGCATCGCAAAGGTCTGGACTCCTAGAAGTTAACTTTTTGAGTCCAGTGTCTGGGGTTTGCAGGTCTGTTTCCTGATGGTGTCCCAGGTTCGTGCTCCAAAATATTAGATGCCATTTTATAAGTACGTCCAAGCCATAGTTGGCAAAATTAAGAACATGGTTTTCGTTGGCTCTCACTTGGGATCTGGGGTGGGGTTTTTGGGCGATGAGCTCTGGAGCTTAGAGCAGGACGATGTGGCAGTCTTTCAACTTTAGGGGCTCTTTGCCAGAAGCTGTCATATGGGCCTTTGAGTTGATCATGGTCTCACACATCCCAAAAATGCAAGAAAATAAGAGGGTTCAAGCCCAGTTTGGAGTAGCCTTCTACTACAGAGAGCACGGATATGCGTGTGGCTTCAATGCTTGGGGCATATAATGATAGCGAAATCGCGTGTTGCAGGCTCGAATCTGCTGGGACTCGCAGGCGTCAGTCTACAGTAGGTATGGCTTTCGTCATGTGCCTGGTGATGCAGCATGGGGTAGTCGCGTACATAAGCCTAAGCACGATAAGCAGGGTAGGGCTAGGACGAGCTGCATGGCGTCACACAAAAGATAGCTGAAGGTTGTCGCAGGGGCATCATCTAGGAGTTTTCCATAGATTTGTTTGTGATTGATCTGTGCCACACCAGTGGGCTTCTAAGCGCTCAGGAGATTGTGCACCTCTCCGCCCAGAATGCGCTGGGAGCTCAGAGAGATACTGCAGTGACAGGCAAGTTTCCCCAGATGCGGATTACATCTGGAAAGCTCTGCGCCGAGTGGCCGTGTTACATTGAGGGTGTCAGCGCCCTCATTGGGATCTCACCCAGCCATATCTTGTCTAATGACCAACTTACCCGGTCCCGCTTGCATCCAAGTAAGCTTTAGTGCCGGCAGAAGGTATTGCGCCCAGAATGTCGAGAGACTTCCAAGTCAGTTAGGTTCCAAGAGTTCCGGATTTCATCCAGAAGAATGTTGCGCTCAATTCTTGGGGCTTTGCATGATTGCATGTCCTTAATGTCCTTGGAGTCTGAGGACCTTTAGGGATAAGAGCCGTAGCCTCAGTGGTGATGTTGGAAGTTCTCCGTGATGAAGTCAGAAGCCCTAGGCTCTAAACCCTCAACCCAAATCCTCTCGATCTCCTACGCAAAAGAAGTCTTCCAATGCCTTTAAAATTTTCAGTTGATGAAACAGAGAAGTCTCAAGATATGGCACAGGGCCTCGTTATCCTCGAGGCTTCTACTTCTTGTTAGGGACGGTTATTATGATCATGGGCTTGCCCAGAATTCAAGCGCTCACAGCGAAACTCAAATCTGCCTTTTGTTGTGTATCCCCCAAGAGAGAGGAAGATCATTTCTCGTAAGGTTTTATGCCTCGCAACCATCCGGGAATACAGGGAGCTAGGATTTCCGAGACATGGTTTTTGTCTGCTTTATCCCCCCCAAAAAAACTCTCCTTGTACAGGTCTAACTGCTACCACATGGCTGGCTATGAGGATCAGGCACTTGCATGGGTTGAGCTCGAAGGTCTAGGCTTCAGGGTTAAGGAAGCAGGATATAGGGCTTCATGCTCAATTTCTAAGTCTAAGATGAAGGCTCAAATCTAGAGGCACGAAGCCTAAACCTCTCTGGGGAGGTTGGTTCGGGGTGTCTCGTCCCACTCGACCTCGACGAGATTTTGTACCTTCTTACATGCGGCAAGTCCGAACACTTGCAGTTGTTTGGAGATCCCAAGCGCCCCACAAACATTATAATGAGCTTCTTCTTCATAGGCCGAGGCCAGCACCTACATGCGGTTCAGAGTATACAGTTGAGGGTGGCGACAGTGTTCACTGTTTCGTGCACATATTAGGCAGCGGTTGGGCTCTGGTGGCGGTGCTTGAGGATTCTGGCCGTTCGGACCCCTGTTCGACACCAATGCAAGCCCCATTCATTCCAGCTATGTTGTTAAGGATACCAAGGTAGGAAATGTGGTTTACGAGTACTCGAAAGCGGCGTTCTTTGTTGAATGGGGTCTTCCTGAAGGCAAGAAGCCACCCAAAGCTTGGGTTTGCAGAGGGCCTTCTCTCACAACGCCAAGAGCTTTTGATGCGCAAGCAAGCCAACACATCCCCAAGATCAAGCTGAATTCACTGGTGTTTGAGGGCTTTGCGGTGAAGAAATATAGACATTGATATAGGGGATGATCTTGGCATTGTGATAGGGATTCACTCTTCCACTTCCTATTAAGCACCAATAAGAAAATCAAATGAGAAGGCCGGTTCTTTTCGTATGCACTACGGCCAAACTTCAGGGCTCAGCCTACATTGCCTTCATACCTGCCTCCACTCCAGCTAGCAGGGACAGAGTGAATGGGTTATTTGGCTATCGTCTAGGGCATCCATCCCTCCGTTCTCTGCAACGCAGAGGCGAGATGAGCCTGTCAACTCCATTTTATGCAGGTGCTGCCCCCTAAGACTGAGACTTTGCGCACCTGCAAACTTACAGCGTAAGAACCCCCAAGGCAAGTCTGGGATGATGAGCTCCATATATTAGACACCCGGGTCACTAACACGACTAACCAGGGATCCGGTAATCACATGGAAGCCCGCAGATATCTGCACGTGAGGAGCAGAAGGACAAGGTGGCAGCAGCTTTGCGATTGCTGGAGTGGGGTTGCCCAGTAACCCTTGGTCTACCCTTCTACTAGAAACAATACCCGCTATTAGGCTATGGGCTCTAAAGGCTATGACTGGTGCCAGTATCCCTGGGACATAAACTCTTTGAAGAATACTTTTTTTGGGGACCTAACAACTGTTAATTGTGCCTACTTTGGTATTTAGAGCCCTCGAGCAACTGGCTGCAAGTATGGATATGAAAAAGGGTCCGTCGCAGGAAGGGCTGGAAGAGATAGCGAGTAGCCAACTGTGACGAGTCTGTGAGTCCCCGTCATTTGGTTTTCGGAGGAAGCCTCAGCCATCCGTTCTCTGAATGCCAATGCCGTACGTTACTGGATGTTACCGGTGCCGAAGGGAGATGTTACAGGGTACCGTATAGGGATCATTTGGGGGTTGTTCTAAACCCTTGTTTTGGTTTTTTATAAGCCGAGTTCGCAGCAC
>CAJNIZ010016780.1:150842-163577 GCA_905231905.1 Symbiodinium pilosum
TGAAACGAAAACCAGGTTGCGAAAATCCAAGTTTTAGTTGGCGCGCGAAAGACCGCGAAGGCTCCGCGAAAGGCGCGGCGAGTGATGGGTTTTCGGGAAAAAGAATTTAGAACAGCCCCCATTTGAGGGATCCACCCTCGTTCAAGATGAACGACGATGAATGAGCAGTTGAAATCTGAAGGTGACTTTGCAAGCGGTTGATGGAGCATCTTGAACAGCCCCGTCGTAACAAAACGCATGGAGCGATCTTGCTGCATCTTGCTGGCCTGATAAGATTTGTGGAAAAAGGGTTTAGGGTTTAGGGGTGGGTGTTTGCTAAACACGTCCTCTACCCAGACCCGTAAATGAATCCAAATCATGGAGCCTCTCAGCAATCCCCTATTTTCCTCAACTTTGTACTGGAGGCAATTTTTGGCGGTTCCATTTTCTGATCCTTTAGGGGGTCTGAGTAGAAGCGTGAGCTTGGGTTTTCAATGCTCCGCTGAGGTTCCCCCGGGTGATTGTGAAATGGGGCTTCCCCAGCATTAGGGGTACCTGGACTAAGGACTATAATATCTCGGTTTTCAGGGGATTAGGGTTGAGAGTATATTGGGGTCCCCCCATCATGCAAACTACCAAAGCTGCCAGGGATGGCCTTTATGGCCTTTTTCGGGACACCCTTTTTTTACGGTAGAACTGCTCTAGCTCCAAATTGAGACACCCGAACTCTCACTATCTTCCTTACCAATGAAGCTATGCACCTTGGCAGACCTTTGATGCCAGTATGGGGAGTATTGCGGACTGTCATGTGAGGATTTGGTGGCCCTATTGAGGAGTATAAAGAAAATTATCTGAGAAATCATCATCTTTAGGACTTCTGGGTATTCAAGCCCTTTGTAGAATGAGGTTCATCATGTTGGATATTGCCCCGGTAAGGGCCCAGAGCAGAAGTTCCCCAATAGGTACAAGCGCGCCTGTATCATCCCCACATGATCCCTACATCACCCTGCATATACAACCAAAAGCACCGCTGCTAAACCCTCAGCCCTCTACGCCTGTATATGCTTTGTACGGTTGATGAAGGAATTCTTGACCAGCCTACAACCTAAAGCCCAAGGAAGTACAGTAGCTAAGGGTTACTAGGTGGTGCAAGATTCCTACACTAACAGTAGTATACGTTGCTAGATGAGGCATGAGCTGTTCCACGCCAATGGGCCCGTGGAAAGCGCGGAAGGCCGGGGACGCTCAACATCTCGGGGCTGTGGAAACACCACACAAACCTGAAGCCTTCGCCCCGAAACCCTAAAGGTTGGATTCTAGGCCAAAGTGAAGGCGGGAAGTATGTACCTGCAATTTCTTCCGGGGTCCAAGGCTAGGTATAAATCGCGAAATGTCAGGAGTTAGGTGTGTGTTTTGTGTTTCCTGGGTTTGCTTAGGATACAGCAGATAAGATGACACGCAGGTTCACCCCGAAGTGGCGTTTGTTTTCCCAGCCGCCTCCGAGAATGCTCCAGAAGCCCAGTAGTGTGGACAAGCACTATTCTGACGGCTGTCCAGGCGCGCCAACTGCCGAGGCAGGTGTTTAGGGTTGGGCACGGTTGAAGGGTGATAGGCTTTTTGGGTTGAGGAGTTTTGGGGGTTTCAGAGCTCTTGAGTTTCATGGTTTCTGAGTTGGGGGTGGTTTCAGGGTGGGAGATTCGAGGGTTCGATGCTCTAGAGTAGGGTAAAGTTTCGGGTTTTCAAGTGCCCTGAAAGCCTTGTCGTGCTTGCATATCTTTTATCCAATAGCACCTGAGGCCCGAAGATCGAAGCGCATCCAATCTGTCAAACCTACTACAATAGATCCCATCCGTAACTCGGGGGGAAGTCCGTGGCAGAAGTCTGAACCATACTTAACTCCTGGGCTTTGGTTATTACAGCCTGGACAGTGCCCGCACTCAGCAGTAGTAATGAGAACAGAGCTATATACAGACAATAACCCCCTGGTATACACTGTTATTGGGTGGGGACATAACCAAAATGACGACACAGCTACCTCTAACCCCTTTAACTTTAGGGGGCTTTAGAATCGGGCCAATAACATGTTGGAGGACTTAGGGTGTCTATCGTTAAGTTGTTAGCCAGAGGTGAATCTAGTGCGTCCATAATGGGGCAGCTAGAGGAAGGCTGGAACTTCCCCAATCCTTCAAATAAACCCTATAAACTTTAAATCCAAAGATAAGTTGCCTAGCCTAAACCCTGAACCCTATAAACCCTCATCCCTAAGCCCTAAACCGCAGCATGTCATCCGTGCTGGAGAGCCTCGGGGATATCCTTAGTGTGGCTGGAGGAGCGCCCGGCGCGAAAATTCTGAAGATAAGAAGACGCATACAGGGTTTATGGCTTAGGGTTTGGGGTTAAAGGTTTTAGGGCTTAGTGTTCGGGCTTTAGGTTTCATGAGTGGGGTGACTTTCCAGGCCATCAACGCCCTTAGCCCATGACCCTTGCTGGTCCTCTGACCCTCAACATTTAACGTTTAGCCCCGAACCCCAGGGGTCATGAGCCTAAATCCTTTATCCTTGCCTATCCCTCAATCCTCAACCCGTACCTTCTAACCCCTTAATTTTCCGTCCCCTAAACCCTAAACATCACAGTGGAGTCCAGAGGCACCGCTTGGTGGCCTGCCTGGTGGTGCAAAGGCCTGGGGGTTGCCTAGGGCCTCATGGGAGCCACTAGGGTTCGAGGGTTTCAGGGTTGTGGGTTTAGGGTTCAGGGTTTAGGGTTTAGGGTTTGGGCTTAGGGTTTAGGGTTTGGGCTTAGGGTTGAGGGTTTGGGGTTTATTGTTGAGGGCTTGGAGCTCCATGGGAGCTACTCAAGATTATTCTCGCTTCGAGGCTCGGGGAACTCGGAAAGTAGGTGATAAAGCGGGCTATAAGCACGCCAACCCCACTTGCGGGAGCATAACTATAATACAACCCCACTTATGACCTACTTACTATGCTCCTCAAGCCTTCAAATATCCTCGCAGAATCCTTAGTTGAACCCGACGGAGGCGCGAATCCTTTTGTAGAAGCTTTGTTGCTACAAAGCAGAACGGGGTATGGCTCTTCAAAATAGATAAGAAGTTCTGACTAGGGTTTCGGGTTTATGTGGGGTTAGGGTTTGGGGTGTAGGGAACAGCTTTTAGGCAGCATTTGTAAATGGTGTTAGTTCCTGTTGTCCGAACTTCTTGCAACTTAACAGTGGAAGAGCCGTGGAGGATTTGCAAAGGAGTCGACTAGTATCTGAAAACCAGCCTAGAGGGGGCAAGGAGTTGCGACAATGCTAAAGCACTCACGAACATGTACACAATGTCCGGATCCCTCATAGCTACACGTGAAGTAAGGTTTTCATTGCCCAAGAGTGTGGAACACACGCTACCTCTTATCCACTGACTGGAACTTCGGCCATACTTCCGCCCCGCGGTTTGGGGATTAGGGTGTAGGCATTAGGGGGATTAGGGCCGATTAGGGTTTGGGCACTGGGGTTAAGGGTCTAGGGTTTAGGCATTAGGGGTTAAGAGTTTAAACCCGTAGGACAGCTCGCTGAAAGCCACAGCCCCGCTGCTGCTGACCAAGCAGACGGCCAAGAGGCTCATCCACCAGGCCTACGGGTTTAGGGTTTAGGTATGTATTGGGGTACTGTAGGGATAATGGAAAAGAAAATGGAAACTACTATAATGGGGGTTAAATGGGGTTTAGGGTTTAGGGCTATATATTCACCAGTAGTATACAGGGTTTAGGGTTTAGGGGTGAGGGTTTAGGGCTACGCTCCAGGAATATATAGGGTTTAGGTTTTAGGGTTCAGGGCTCAGCGACCAGGCTTGGGTCAATGCAAGAAACTCAGGGTTTCATGGGATTTTGTAGGGTTACATGGGGGTTGATAGGCTTATATAGGATGACCGCAAGAAACTTAGGAAACTTTGGGTTATATAGCACTATAGGTGTTATAAGGTTATACGGATTTCGTAGGGTTCTATAAGCATAAAGGGTTTTTAAGGATCATATACGGATTATGGGGACATTCCCCCAACAATGGAGATTCACATGAAAGCATGCACAATAAAACGGGAACAAAGATGATTTCGGGATTCTATGCGGGCCACTATAAGGACGCATTCCTTCATTCCTTGCTAGCCAAAGGTAAGTCGAGGGTATAGGGCTTCAGAGGGCTTGGGGCTTCTGCGTTGGGAGGCTGCAAATCCAGGGTCCAGGTATGGGCTTTAGGGCTTAGGGTTTAGTAGGACGTCCAGGGTTCAGGTATGGCATGAGTTAAGCCCTCGCTTGGCCTTTCGGGTATTGAAATTGTCCCGGATCAGTTTCATAAGGACCCTATATACCGAATACCAAAGGGACTCTAAAGGCCAGGCATTCAGTAGAGTCAGCAACCATACTGCTTCCAGAATTTAGGAGACGCCACTCAGCCCATCCGCTGATGCAATCCCAAAGCTCAAACTCTAAATCAGGGACTTAGGCTCAAATCGATGCAGGACATATGGTTCGGGATATTGAATGAGCGGGACATGCGGGACTTGAGGACTTTGGCGTTGAGGGTTTGGAGGCTTGTTGTTTGAAGCAGGGTGATGGTTGAAGGTGGCGGGCAGGTACTCTCCCCCAAACTAATTTGTAACCCCATAATACAGCCTCCTAGACAGTACGGGGTTCCAGGGCCTGTTTGGGGGTTCCGTGCTAATTGGGAAAGGGTAAATGGTGCAAGAGGAGGGGCCTTGATGGGATTCAGGTTTTAGGTTTTAGGATTTACGGTGGAGAGCTTTGTATCAGTGGTGGTTAGAAGTACTACCTGGACGTTCAGGGTACTTCGTTCACGCACTTCTTCAGAGGGAGGGTTGAACATGATTGCGTATCACCCTCTTAATCCCGATACCATCCCTATGAAGAAGTCTGACACTATTTTTGGAAAGGCCCCCCAACCCTACACCAGTATAACTTATACTTACCCTAAATCCTTATAGAACGCCTATGAAGTCTTAACCGATTTTACAGGGCCCCCAAACCTACCTTGGTAACCCTAAGTTCTACTTCTCACTCCGACCTGTCAAAGCAGAACAGGCTGAGCGCGAGGAGGCAGAAGCGACGGCTGCCGCCTCCCCTCCCACTGTTGAGGCCTGGATAGGGTTCAGGGTTTGGGGCTTGGGGTTTAGGCTTCCGGGCTTCAGGTTTAAGATTTCGGGCTTACGGTTTTCTAGGGAATGAAACATCACCTGGAAAGCTAAGGGAAGTGACATGGAAACTGGGGTTATATGGGCTTATTTAGGGGGTCATAGGGAGTGGGTTCAGGCTTTGAGGATGTAGGTGTCCTCGACCAATTGGAACCCTAAACCTAACACAGTCCCAGAGTACGAAGTTCAAGATGTGACAGGGTTTGTGGATCTATTTGGAGAGTTAGAGGGACATAGTAGGCAGGTTAGTGATTGGACAACAGGGATATTTCTACGGCTTAGGGGGGTTATATGCATACTTTGTAAACCCCCCTAGCTATGCAAGTAGTCAACCCTAAACCTTAAACCGCGTAGAGCCAGGGCTCTTCTGAGGTTCCCGTCTAGCAATGTCTCCCTTGGATGGAGTTTCCTCATGTGCCCCTGACAACCTAGATCCTCCATCTACCCTCTATCTACCGTAGTTGCCGCTTCAGGGTCAGGGTTCAGCGTTTAGGGCTAGGGTTCCTTCCCTGGACCCTCAATCTACCCTCTAGACACCCTAAATGCCCACCATTCGGGACCATGTACCCTATTTTCAGGGTAGCTAGGAGGGTACTGGAAGATGAATGAATTTTCTTAGTATGCTGCCGGCTCACGTTTCTTTGTATACGTAGAAGCCCACGTACCTGAAAAGTAGGTTTCCTGGGTTGTCGGAAATTTACATATATATATATATGCTATGTATATATATATGTCCTCGCACTTGAAACTATATATGTAGGGACAAGGGGGCTCATGACCCACTGTATTGGTAGCTGGGCTTCTAGGGCATATTTGTGTGTAAACGAGGAATGTATTCTGATGTATAGGGGTTCTGTGGGGCTAGACTGTGATTATACAGGGACATTTCCCTAATAGTGGATAACCAAATGGAGCAGCACATGGAAAAGTAAATGGACGCTGGGTTTATATAGGGGATGGTTATAGGTAGCATTACCAATGTTCTTGGGGTCCTTGTCAAATTATGGTATAGAGCGCCTCGAATCGACCTCAAAGTCCAATTGGCAAGTATGTAGGCTCTGTTGCAAGTGAGCAGTGCCTCAGCACCGCATAATTACAGTTTAGGCATTCACGAAGGTTCAAGACTTAGGGTCAGACAGGCTTTTTTTTCCTAGCAAAGCAACGGTCACTACTGGCATTCTTCACATGCTGTAGAGCTACTCCGGGCAATCCCTTTAAGCTTTAAACTGTGACTCTTAAGTGTCTTAACTAAGTAGGGAAATGTCAGTCCTGCACCTGATTGACAGGCGGTTCGACTGGAGCCGCGCCGCAAGGCAACTGGGACGCATTTTTGGGGGGCTGCGGGCAAAAACATACATTCTTAACGCATGTGGTAGGTCCAAAATATTCTCCTTTCCTCACGCACATGTCACCTGAACTGCTTGTCGGGAAGTCACGCAGCCGTGACAAAGATAGCCTGGACTGTCCACACAGGACTTTTATTATGACTATCAGTGCGTAATCCTTCAGAGGTTTAGGGCTTAGAGTTATTTCCTACAGGTCCCTGGGTCCCCTGAGGGTACCCTATTCTAAGAGACCCTGATTCAGACCCGTGCATAAGTTGGCCTCGCCTTGCCAGCAAAGTAGGCCAAAACGTGAGTCCTTCAGAGTCCAGTTTGAGTTCGCGCCTAAACCATCCCTCCATCTACCCTGGATATACCCTAAATGCCCAATATTAGTATCATCTACCCGTATGTAGGCATACATGGAGGCCCCTGGTTTTCTTTGGGATGTACAGCAGGGCTAGCTTCTCAAAGCTGAGGCGGTGTCTCAGTAAAAACAAAAGTTTCTTTAATCTGTTTAGAGTTTAGGGTGAAGAGCTTTCAGAGAGGATTTGGAGCGCCACGCACAGTCTTCTCAAGGTTGGAGAGGCAAAGCCTCCAATCCTCCAGCCCTGGGTGTGGAGGAACCTCCTTGAATTATACGTTTTTTGCGTACTGTTTTACTCCTTCGTGTGTTTCTTCATGTCTTTTTGTTTGTTTGTTGATTTTTCGATTCCTTTGTTTGTTTCTTTGTTTATTTGTGTACGCTTTTTTTTGGTAGGCATGTTGCTCATTTCATCCCCAAAGAAGAGCTGAGCCACAAATAACACAGACATTCAGCCCCAAAACCTAGGTTTAGAGTAGGGTTTAGGGATCGATGCAACTAAATCCCCCCATCCTGAACCTTGAACCTTGCATAACCCCTATAAACTCTACAACTCATACCCCAAGCACAAGGCCGTAATCTCAGACCAAGGCGCGTGTCAAGGAGGCGCTCAACCAGTCTATGTCAGACTTATCCGCTCCTTGGCTGAGGCGGAGTGTTTTCGTGTTTAGGGCTTAACGTCGGAGACAGCAAGATGGTACCAGCGGTAGTAGTAATTGGCAAACTAAAACTTCCCAACTCGGGCTAAAGGCTACGGGCTAATGACTCAGGACTCTTTCAAACGTGGGTCCATCTGCAAGGGTGAAGTCAGCGAAGTCTGATCTCAATGACCGAGGTGCCCAATCTCCTGATTGTCTGTGGATTGTTTCTGCGCAAAGTTTTTGCGCAAAGCCTTGTACTTTTGCTGACAGGTTCGGCTCGTTGCCAGGATGTCTTACAGGCCTTAAAGCCCATGTGGCAGTGTGCCCATCTGATGTGCAGGAATGTGCGACAGCATCTTCTGCTACGGCACAGAATAATCACCTGCGTATCTTCGTTCCCTTCACGCTAGGTATCATAGAGACAGGGCCTTGAGGAAATGCTGAGAGCAAGTGGTTATATACAATCTCAGAACACATGCAGCTTGAGAAGAGGATGTTTGGAAGTTGTTTGTGAAGTCTGAGATTTAGAAGCCTGTAGGGCCGCATATGTTTGTGGTAAACTGCTGGCTCCCAGATCAAACTGCAATCACGCACTTGGCGGGTATGCCAACCCATTCAATGATGTTTCCGGGTCACGGATATCGGTTCCTTCAAGCGAGCCGTGCTTGCGTATGGAGATGTGCTACCAAGGCATGGATGCCTCAGAACCGAGGCATGTCACAATTCGCCTCCGCAGTAGGAACTTGCAGACTTTTGCAGGAGGAAAACAGGCAGCTCCGAGCAAGGCTTCAGTCACTTCAATGGCCACCGGTGACTTTATTTCAAGTTCGCGGTCAGGTATACAACTTGCCTTATGTGGCAGACGCAAAACAGACACCCTTTTGTACCAGTTTGTCGTGGTCGCTGCCGCTCACCGACAGGTTGAAGTACTTGGCTGGCTTCTTCGATGGCGACGGATGTGTGCATCATGAAACTCGATTATCCGGATGCAGTTTGAGGATTGGTCAATCATTTGATGCTGCTGAAGTGCTTATGTTGTTTCAGTCTACGTTTGGCGGCAGCATCGGGCGCCTGTATGATGGAGCAGGCCTTCGCAAGCCCTGCTTGCAATGGAGAGTGAGCGGAAGTGCAGCTCGTCGTGCTCCCCACTTTCTGCTGCCATTTAGTATTGTCAAGCAAAAGCAGCTTGAATTGGCGTGGAA
Organism: Symbiodinium pilosum; assembly: GCA_905231905.1. Classification (NCBI taxonomy): domain Eukaryota; class Dinophyceae; order Suessiales; family Symbiodiniaceae; genus Symbiodinium; species Symbiodinium pilosum. The sequence goes on from CAJNIZ010016780.1 coordinate 159,548, forward strand.
CTGGCCAAAGACAAAGAGTGACAGAGAAGGAGCGTTTCGGCAGCTGAGCTGCTTGAAGCAATATGATTCAAGCACAGAGGGGTCATGCAGTTGGGAGTATTTCGCTGGGTTTTTTGATGCCGAAGGCCACGTGCGTTGTCTAGGAAAAGCTTCGCTTCAACTATCTGTGTGCCAAAAGCACGTTACTGTTCTCGAGTGCTTGTGCAGGTTCCTATTGCGCGAACTTCCTCACAATTTTCGTATCTCTCGGCACGTTAGCAAGAACACGCTGGTCATAAGCACAACCCCTATTTGCAAGCAAGTTCTTCAGAAGTTCTTGGGGGTCCGGAATGCTGCGCAAATCAGACCTCGCGACGCTAGCTTTAGACCTCACTCCACAGAATGCCACCATCATACGAGCCGCCATGTCTGAGTTGTTTGGTAACCAGAGCTTCGGGAAGACGTTGGACGAAGCAGGTCTGTCGAGAGCACAGCACATTCGCGAGATGCAGAGGCAGGCTTCTCGGGCTGGAAGAAATGGGCACACGCAACAAGCTGAGGAGTTGCTGCTTAAGGTTGCTCGCTTGAAGCGTGAGCACGTCTTGCTGCAAGCTCAGCTCGAGAACTGCCGCTTGCATCAATACACAAGAGGTCTGCTGGGTTTACAGCAGGAAGCTTGCGTGCCTGCCATCTTGCCCACGAACATGAAAAAAGTGTCCTTCGGCTCCCACTTATGAACATGCAATGGAACTAAGTCGTCATGAGCATGGCGTACCTGACTTGTGCGTCTCCACGCAGTGGACGCTCAGACGAATTTCCATGAGCGCTATATCTTTTTGTATATGTGCCCTATCAGTGTGCAAGGTAGCTCCGAGCAAGATTGGGATCAGGAGACAGGCCTTCTATGACAAAGACTCCCAAATGCAGAAGACGAAACCGCTTTGCCCTAGTTTCAACAAACGTCATTCACTGGTAAATCCCAAGGACATGGGCGCGTCCCAGAAATGAAGTGCCTCCACATGTCCCGTCGAATATTCGTCGTTAGTATAGATTGCCAGAAGAGGGCCGGTGAGTTTGCGGAACGCAAAACCTAGAACCCACATAATTAAACCCCATTCTCTAAACAAAACCTTCCCACAAATAGATATATGTATATACACATGAATAGTCACATACATCCACATGTAAGCCCATCAAAGAGCCTGATATTTCGAGAACATCGCACTTGCTGGCTTTTTCCTCCCGCGGGCTTTCCTCCATGACCCCTGCAGTGTTTACTGTGTAGGTTGTTTCAGGTTTAAGATCAGAAGCTTAGGACTCAGGGCTTCGGCAAGAGTATCTACCTGACCTGACAAGTTTCTTAAATCCTAAGCCCGCAAGCCACAAACCCTAAATCCTAAGCCCTACAGCCCTGAGCCTAAACCAACACGCAAAACCCAATGAGCGTGAAGCCCGCACCTCACTGGCCAAGGACAAGGATTCGGATGACAGTTCGGCACCAAGATTTTGCTAGGCGGTTGGGTGAGAATGGAGTGGATCCGCAAACTAGTCCTTGTATGACCCCCAGTAACAAGCCCTATATATAACCCATATGCCTTCATCACCTACTTGCCACCTGTAACCTCTGCAATGGAACACTTGGCTATAGCATGTTCAGAGTTTGTTGGGGGACTCAGTCTTTTGGCCGTGCTCGTTGTACTGTCTAGGGATACTGGGGTTCAGGGGCTTTTTATTCAGGGCTTTGGCAGTTCTAGGTTCGGCTTTGCATATTTGTGCCTTGTGTTCAGGGCCAGAGTTTAGATTCAATTGGGCTTAGGGCTTCGGGTTGATGTAGGGGGATTGTTGTGTCAAGGTGTTAGTCAAGCTTTTAGACACATCCTGTGTTTGGTGTGCATTTCCGGGAAAAGTCGAAGGTCCTCGTCTCAGACTCTTGTACTTGTGAGCTGTTTCATGCTGGGAAGCATTTTGGCTGTGGGGCCTCAACATTGATGCTTAGAAAGAATCCAGGTAGGGCCATCTTCTACAGCCTTGGAACGCAGCCTTAGTATTGAAATCCTTCATCCTGTGCAGTGTGGAGTCTTGATCAATATCAACCTTGCACCTCGAACCTGTGAAATCAGCACACTTAATTAAGGCACTGCATAATATACCTGAAGCAATAGCAAGATTGTGCCTGTGATTACATTTTACTGCATAATTAAGCTGAATATCCTACAACCTTTTTCTCATTGTTGAGGTCCCTATCCTACCCTGGGCCCTAACACCTAAACCCTATGCCCTGTAACCTTCAACCTGAGACGAGAAGTGCTCCCCAGGTGCACGGTCTGACTTAGCCGATACGGGCCAGGTCCTCAGACTTACTGGTGGTTAGTAGGGAGAGGGAAGGCGGGAATATAGTAATCGCTATGTAATCCCTGAATATGTTCCCTCATTTCCGGCTCACCACCAGTAAGCAGACGCAATGAAAGCCCAAAAACGGTTTAGGAAATATAGGGGATATACTGGGATATATAGGGTTGTGTTAGGGTATATAGGTTTTTTCGGGAAGATAGGGGTCACATTAGGGGAGGACCTGAATCTATGCTACCTTTCCTCTTTCTAGTTCTTGGGTAGGCTACTGTTCCATCTGTCCCGTTTCTGAAGTTGTACTTTGGTGGCTCTAGACTGATTGCCAAGGTTTCCTGGCGGGTGGTTGATTGAGGGTTTTACTCCACAGGTTGTCCAAGTCTTTGGGGCAAGAGCCATCTTCAGGCTGGGACCCAAGACAGGTGAAGACATATTGTTCTTGATTACTTTGAACTGATACCCATAGGTATACGAACGCATCGGAGACTGTTGGGAAGTTGGCTTAGAATAACAGACCCTGGGCCATCATTCTCCCAGCCCCTCCAAGTTCTTGTTCCATCAAGTCTAGCTTGTTCTACGCCTTCTAGATCGCCGGTCTCAGTTAGGATGTTTCTCGGGGTCTCATGCTTGGCTCTCGGCTTTCGTCATTCCTTCACCATGTAAAGATCCATTCCCGGATCTATCCGGATACTAGCTTTGGGTTTCAGTTGCCGTAATCCCATGCTCTGAAGGCAATTTTCAATCCTAAACCTAAGCACCACGTCTGAAACGCAAACCGCATCCATCCAGTGAATGCGGCCTTGTCCACGTAGTAGTACTGTCAATAAAGAAGATCTCGCACCCTCATGTGCTTCGTACCCAGCGCTTCCAGTAGTTTTGATAGCCCGAGTGGTGCGAGCTTCCATTCACCATAAGTTTACTCCAACTGAGTAGTATCTTTATCTGGCATCCTACAGTTCCCAATCAAGCAACTGATTAATTCAACCAACAGAAACACTCCTGAATGTTTGTCCCAACTACTTTCCGCCGAGGTCAAGCGGGCAGGCGCGCAATGCTCGTATAGTGGTTAGAGGTTCTCAAAACTTTCAGGGAACTCCAAGGATCTTATCTCTGGTTGGCAAGGAATGGAATGTGAAAATTGAAGCTGATCCATTTTTGATTGTTTTCTGGGGTGGACTACAGTTACAAAAAGGATCCGTTCCTTGATTCCATTCATTGTTAGTCAGAGACAAGAGGAGGGACCTGTAAGGACTTCCTTCCTACTCGCACAAAGAATTGGAATTTTGAACCGAGCTCGAGAAGCCTGTGTTCACTTCTTCTCAGTCTTAGATGGAGGATCAGTGGACTGAGTAAGCATATTTTTGAAGGACCTACCTTCTAAATCCCCCAGTTCCTCCAAGTAGATGACCTCTTCACGCTTTCTTCGGTGGCTTTGAGGAGTTAGCCGCATTGCCCGATGAAGAATTTCAGTGGCAGACTTGCTGACTTACATGGACATACTCGTGTGATACCGAGACAGACCCATACACAAAATCCAGTCAAAGATCAACTCCAAAAGACTTTTGCAACTCCAGGATGGAAGCCTGACCTCCATAATACCGAGCCATAAGCCCTAAAACCTACCTGCCCCTCAACCCTAAACCCCATATATGGTCCTGCGCTCTGCGTTCCCAGCCCCCAACCCCCCCCAATGGTATCCCCCCCC
>CAJNIZ010016780.1:163677-188266 GCA_905231905.1 Symbiodinium pilosum
GGGACCATACCATGGGGGGGGGAGGGGGGGGGGGAGCCCGCCGGGGCGTGACCATATACGCTTTGAAGTCCACAGGCTATAGGCTATGGGCTTTAAGACTTGAGCCCCCTAAGATTCAAACCCTGAGCTCTCAACCGTTTGACAGGGCTCGCCGGCGTTGGAGTGACCAGCGCTTGCAAGGGCCTGAGTCAGTCCTTTAAGCGTAATGGGTTTGCTCTTAGTGGCTCCTCAAAATACTTCTTTGACTCTGTATCAACAAACAGTGTACAATGTGGTTTCTAACCTGAACCCTAAACCCCACCTCTACATTTTCTTGCTTGGAATCCTGGGGAAGGAGCAGCTTCCATCCTGGCAATCCTCACATTTGGGGTTCATGGTTCAGGGCTCGCATTCCAGGCACCAACGCTGCCCAGGAAGGGTTCATAAGCTATGTTTGAGTCCTGCTCCAGGCCCCAGCGAGCTTTGGGCTCTGCGTAGAAGCCTGAGCAATAATCAACATTATGGTTTTAAAGCCCTCCCAAAATTACGGTATAGAAGACCTCACAACTTTCTTCAGAATTTCATTGAGAATTAATTATTTAAGCCCCTACAGTAGGAGATTGAGCATTCTTAGTCTGGAAGGTTCAGCCGACACTGTTCAAGATGCAGGCACGCCATTGGCTGTGGCTTCCCTAAACCCTAAACCCGTTAGACCCTTTAAATCTTTTAGCCCTTTAAACCTAAACCCTAAGCAAATTTATAATACCCATGAACCTCCAGGGAGAGATCTGCGCGGTTTTCGATTCAACTACATGCCTTGCTCAGATTTTCTTAGTGAAGTCTTGCAAGGGAAGGCATCTATTTAGCAAGTTAGGGTCTGGACTCTGACGTTTATTGGACTTTCCCCAAACTCTAAGCCCCAGTACAGTAGTTTCCATATTCTTGTCCATTATCCCTATAGAACCCCAACATAGACCGTATAACCCCCCCCAAAGCCCTAAAACCTTAAACCCAAAACCCTGAACCCTAAACCCTTAACCCCAAGCCATAAACCCCAAACCCTGAACCCTAAAACCTAAATGTAAACCCTAAACTCGGTTTTTTGGGGCAAGCCGAGCCCGCCGCACCATCTGAGGAACTCGATGCTGCAGCGTCAGACTCTCAGGGAGGGTCCTGGTTTGTTAGGTATATTAGGTGAGGGTTGCAGGCCTGCTGTTCCAGTTTCTAATGATAGATACTCTCATTATCATTATGTGACATATTAATATATATATATATATGAGGGGTAACATTCATTCTTAAGGGGTGGCGGTCAATGTCTTTGCCATTCATGTAAGGATTACTCCGGAACATGATCGATGAAAACTAATGCCTCAACTTAGGACATGCTTGCAGAAGTACACCTCGAAAGGGTTTGCAGCAGCCGTGATTTCAGCCGCAGGTGCCGTAGTGCTTGAGAACGAAAGGAAACGCCCATGATATCCGTACGGCATTTCCTGATTGCATAGGCCCCATCCCAGGGATTTCCGTCAGGCCAAGATCCCACCTGAGTCCATGGATCTCCTTGACGTTGCAGGTGATTACTCTCCCATCTCGAACACTCCTCGCGTGTCGCTCTGCCATGTTTGATTCACTAGGGCTTCCCTAAACCCTAAAAGTATGTAAAATGATAGCCCTAAACCCATAATAACAGCCATAAAAGGCCACTATTTTACATACTTTTGGGGTCCAGGTAGGGCTTAGGGTTTAGGGTGACGTAGTCTCCTGAGGAGGATTTTTTCCAAGCGACCAGGATGTTTCCGCTTCAATGGTTCTGGCTGGGCTGTAGGTTAGCATGTTGAACAACATTGGTGCATGCTTGTATGGTCTTCCACAAGCCCGCAGCTATAGTTCTGCCCGGTCACGTCACGGCACTTACCCACAGGATGCTTCAGTTGAAGCACCTTCCTAGAACAAGCCTACTGTGCAGGCATACTCTCCCAGACAGAATGCAGGCTGGTTTCCATTCCTTTCGCTCGCACACAGCTCTGTTGCAGTATGCCCTAATGCGAAGAATTGCTATATACGCTCTTCAAAATCCTGGTGACCGTGTCTTGCGATGGACGCTCCTAGTGACATATGAGGATTCGGAGCAGTTTCAGCTATCATGCGACAGAGAAGTGTTTTTTACTGGGTTGATTTACCTCAATTTGCTTACTGCCCTCTCAGAAGATAGGTTTGGATGCCTGGCGCATGACAGGTACTGTACATACCAACTCCTGCTCTCTTGTCCTTCAGGCTGATCACCTGCCCCTCCAGCGCAAGACCCTCAGCCCCTCCGCCTGAATCGAAGCGGGAACCGCTCAACTTCCAAACCCCTTGAAACAAATTTTCCCTACTTGTAATTTCATTTACCCGTAGTTTGGGATGCCATACCTAGGGTCCAACCTAGATACCATGAGCAGGCATGTGAAGCCACAGGTAGAATAACAATCTAAGGATTCAAGCCTTGAAACAGGAGAAGTTCACCGCAAGCATGCAACCGCTTCCCTACAATATAGATCCAGCAGAACCCGTTTTCTCCTTTAACCCTAAACTCCTGGTCCTTAAGCACTAAACCGGAAACCCTAAACCAGAAGCCATAAACACTAAGCTCACAAAGCCCTAATTAACCTGTGGGCCAGGTCGGCATCGCGTACACCTCAGCACTCGGACCATGGCGGTCTTCGTAGCCGCGGAGGTCGGGCTTGTCTGGATCGTCATTGGTTCTGCAGCTTTTTATTCTGGAGTGTGAGCTTGTCACTCGTAGTGATACCCCAATACAGAACCAGTTGTGGTTAGGGCACGCGGGTTTGGCAGGTAGACGTTAGGCGGGGTTAAGGGCTTAGAGGCTAGTGTTACCAATGAGAGTTTAGGTTTAGGGTGCAGGGTTTAAGGCTAGGGCAGTCATGACATGGTGCAGGAGCTGTTCTCTTTGATTCTTTGTGCAGAAGCGGGGAATGGGTTTGAGGAACCATTACACAAGGGCTTATATGAGGACTGTGGGGATCAATCCCTTTCTTCCCTACTAAACATACCTGGCGTCCTAGAGAAAGTGATGTACTGAGGTCTGGTTTGTTGGCAATGCATCAGCAGAGCCTTGGGGCAGAAAACTTCACCAGGAAGACATCAGGAACCTGAGGCCACACGAGAGACACGTCTGAAAAACGATCCTACTTCGTTCTTGGAGTGCATGCCTGGATTCGCTCTCGCGGTTGTTGTAGGAGGATCATTCGAGTTTCAAGTTTCAACGTAGACCGCCGAGACCTTGTAACTTCATTCTCTGAATCTTACACTGAGCCCTGAAACCTCGCACCCGAAATCGTCAAGCAGTTTGGGGCCCCAAGCCCAGACCTCTAAACCCCGCGTTTCACGCCTGCAACCTCATGCTTCTGACGCTACACCTCAAAATCGTAATCCTGACCCTGGCTGCACTCTGGATGTACTACTTTTGCGCCGAATCTTGCGTGGAGAACGCCCACCCAGATCCCAAATCCTCAGTCATATTCGCTTACATGGTCCTAGATACTGTCTGTACATCTCCTCTATCTCTCAATAGGATCCGTCTATGATTCCTCCCAAAATCCTAAATAGCATTCAGGTCCCACGTACCATCTTTCTGCGCTTTTTTGAGGCCTGCTGGGCGTGCTCGAGGTCGACGAGCACGCCGATGAAGAGGCCTAGCCATTTGACAGGAATACGGGGACATTATTCTAGTTTGTCAAAAGCTGTGGATTGCCCGGAAAACAAGTTTTCAGAGGTTATGAGCATGTAAGGTAATGTCTTGGCTTTTGGCTCAGAATTAGGGGTCTGTCCCTTAGTTTTCCTGGAGCCCTGGAAGAAGGATGCTGTTGCAGTGAGGGTGTAAAGTATAAAGGCCATCCCAAACTTTGGGAGTTTTGAAGTAGCCACATATCTGCTAGACAGAAGGATGAGAGAAGAACAGGGTCCATGCTGGCAGTAGCGCAGTAAGGGCTTTGGGGGGGGGGTGGTTAGGGTTTACGGTTTACCCTAAACCCTTAAATCCTAAACCCTAATCCCTAAACCCTAAACCCTAAATCCCTAAACCCTAATCCCTAAACCCTAAACCCTTAACCCTGGGCTATTGGTGGCAGGAAGGCAGGAAGTTAGCTGGGTATGGTAGTCCTGAGGATTGCAGAGCGGTAGAATTGGTGCTAAGGGTTTAGGGTTTAGGGGCGCCCGTGCGTGTACAGATCAGTTACCGTCTAAACTTCTTAAAGGTAGTTAAATAGGAGATTATATAGGGGACTAGTATGAGGGTTACTAAGGGGATACTAGGAGTTTAGACAGTAGCTCAGATCAAGTTTCTGATTCTTGCGCGAGTGTAAAGGGTTCCTTAACTGTATTGGGGATGCAGTGCTTAGTCATTGGCAAGAAAAACGGCTCCAATGGTCTCAGAAAACGGTACCTTGATTTTGCTTGCTTCAAAGTAAGGACACTGCGGTGGATGCTAGAAACCCTGCTCCACCTAATTGGGACAGGCACACTCATCCGTACGGTATATTGTAGTGTAGGAGCCTCAGAAATTGCCAACATTATAAATTGTAGTCCTAGATGCCTTGTATGATTCGGGTACAGGACACCTCAAGCCGACCTCGAAATCGTATTGGGTCTAGTGTTTACGGTTTAGACCCACTTTAGGAGCTGATGCTTTCAGGGTTGGGCTGCGGCCGGGCGGGCCATGGGTTCCGTCAAAATGTAGAGGCTGGAATACATGGTGGTTCCCCTAAATAGGGAGACCATATAGACTTGAAAAAAAATATACTCCTTATCATAGAGGCCTCCAGAAAGGTACCCCTAATTTTGGGAACCCCCCCAAAAAATCAAAGACTTCCCCTGCATTCCGAATACCTTTGCAGCACACTACAATTTAAAACTCTCTTCTAATCACTTAGGCCCTTGCAGTGCTTGCACCTAGTTGTAGGAATGACACATACCTGGTTGATCCTAAGCCCTAAATCTTGAACCTGCAGTCCTAAACCCTACTCTATGAGCCCGACATCTGGGCAAGGGCCACTGTTTTTCAGTACACGTCCCAAGACTTGCCTCAACTTATCCATTCTTTGGAAAAAATTCTGCACCCAAAAACCCTAGCTAAACATGTAGCCCCTGTATAGTACAACCCCAAAATATATATCTATATATCACTTCATATAGTCCTTACATGACTGCACAAGCTGACAAATACTCCCCCCCACCCCCCACCGCACTAGACACTGAAGCGTGATCACTCGGACAGTTCCGCCCTGATGTCATCGACTGGCATCCCAGTGCTGATGCCTCGGCACAGAGATCAATCTGTTCTTGAGGGTGAAGAGTTCAGAATCTGGGTATGGTGGTTCGTTCCTGGACAGGGCTGGCCTTACTGCAGGTAACCAGTATGACAAACACACAGGGCTGCCTGGTGAATCTCTTCCGGGCTAGTCTCGACGGAGCTCAGCGTGACGTATCAGGAGAGGGGACTCGCTCAGCCAGCAAAGTGGCGCAGATTTGGCAAGTTTCCTAAGCCTGAAGGCCTGAAGCCCTCAACACAGAACAGGAAGACGATACCACTAACATTCTCGCAAGAGGCTCCAGGGTCACCTGCGTGCACGGCATATAGACATCTACTTTGCCCGCTGAGGAGATAATATGACGAGTGCGGCCATAGCTTCTTGTCGTGGTTATCCGTGATGTACGTTCAGTAGGCTACCACTCACTTTCTTGAATTTTGGCTGGCGTGCCTTTGTGTCTATCTACATGGGGAATACACCTTGAGAAGCCGTGTAGCAGTTGGGTTAAGTTGAGACGATCCACGGGAAGGCTTTCTTGCAACCGGCAGCGACCAAAAACACTCCTGCAGACCTATAGATTGGCTTCAACATCATGAAGTTTTCCTAGAAAGCGACCTGACTGTCGACCGCCGTTTTTGCAGGACTCACTACTCCTAGGGCGCCAATGAAAGAGGAGCTGAAATTTATAGACTTCACAGCCCGATGTATTTGCAGACTCTGAGCTCCCGGCAAGCCCTAAACCCTGAGCCCTGAACCCTTAGGTGAAGAGCCTTCTGGACTCCGTTACGAGACGCGGCGCTCGCGTCCGAAACACGCGGGGCACTCACTGTAGTATTTGGGAGAGGGGCTAGAGGGTTCAGGGTTTGAGGTTTAGGGTGTAAGGCTTGGGGTTAGGGATCGGGGTTCGGGCTTCATGGATACTATCCCAAGAATGGAGAACCAAGTGTGAGACAGAAAATTGAGAAAATGTGCAATCTGGTGTTCTTGGATATATAGGGTTTACATAAGCATTTAGGTTTGAGTGTTTAGGGTTTAGGGCGGTTTAGGGGTTGAGGTTCCAGGCCTGAATAAGAATGCATACAGTAATGGCAACGTAATACCCATAGGGCAAGCAATAACAATGGTATTTGTACGAGTAATAGTAACAGTAGTAGTCCTAGTAATAGTACCAGCAGCATGCTGTCAGTGCCAGAGGCACACAAGCTTGGAATCGACATGAGATAAGGTTTTTCGAGGAAACATCCAAGCACATCAGGATCTCAAACAAGAATTTGGATGAGGCGTCCTACTGGCGGTAGCATGCATATGCAGCCTGCTTGCGTCCTAGCTTGCTTCTCCATTGCCAGCATGGGATCTTCAGATGTGAGCCCATGTGCCCGTGTAATCCTCAAACCGCATAGAGCCTGCATGAAAGATTCTGCCCACTGAGTCCTACAAAATGCTTCATGCAGACTCCGCTGAAGTCCCCACTGCCGCGACATGACCCTAAATAGTAGTTTCCATTTTCTTTTCCATTCTCCCAACAAAACCCCAATATAACCCTAATATTACCCCAATATAACTTCAATATAACTTCAATATAGCCCTAATATAGCCCTAATACAGCCCTTAGACCCAATTCCTGACGAGATGCTCATGGGCGCCAAACCCACAGTATTTGACAATGCTAAGGGCACGGCAACACCGCAACGATGCACTGAAGAGGCGTGGACTCGGTGCCTAAGGATGTTAGAGCTCAGGGATTCAGACTTGCAGGGTTTCGGGCTTTAAACTTTACTGGCTAAGGTGTAGGATGCTTGAAGCAGGTATGCCCCAACCTAATAGAGTGTGTGGCTGTTTATGGACTTAGATCAATTACCACAATGTGGATAAGCAGTAAAAAAACATGTTTTATAGTGGTAGCTCAATTCAAGATCCTTAACAGCAACTCAAACAGGCAAGATGAAGCTCTGGAGTCAGCAAAGTTCAATATCCAGCCCCAAACCACTCACCTATACCCATAGTCTCAATCACCTCCCCCCAATCATGAACTCGCCACCCCTCCACCCCCTCAGAAGAATTGCATTGTTTTTACAGGGGGTTAAGGGGCTTCATTATTTCGGATCTGACACCTCCAATGTCTGATGCGCAAATCTCTCTTTCAAGCGGCTCCGGAAGATGAATCCCTAATCTATATGGGTGGTTGTCAAAATTATGGTTCCTTTTGGATCCCCATTGTAATACGGCACCTAATATTTAGGGCACCCAAAAAGGGACCATAATTTTGACATCCACCCATATACAGTATTAGGTTTTTACATCGATGTTAAAAGGTTAACGCTGTATAGAAACTCTGTTTCTTGTGCCTTGTCCATGACAGCTCCTTCCTGTTGACCCCTAACCTTGAGTTTTGAGTCTTCGAACCTCGCGGAAGCCTCTTCCAAAGCAATTCGCAGTCGCTTCCGAAGCTCTGCAAAACACCACCAGACCCTAATGCTCCGCCCTTGTCCTCATCCCCAAGCCTAAAACCCCAAACCCTTAATCCTAAACCCTGAGTCTGAAGGCCCTATAGACCCTAAACTCTTAAACCCTAGACTCTTATCAAACCTTCTCCCAGGTGCGCCAGCGATTCTGCGGTGGCCCAACTACCAGCCTTGAGCCCGCAGGCAGTGGACAGATCGATCAAGATGATATGAGCTACAGTCTAAACTCCTTAAGGGGCGTCATATAGGGGATTATATAGGGGACTACTATAGGGGTTATTAACGGGGATACGAGGAGTTTAGACAATGGCTCATATGAGCTACAGTCTAAACTCCTTAAAGGGGTGTTATATAGGGGATTACAACGAGGACTACTACAGGGGCTAATAATGGGGATATTAGGAGTTTAGACCATAGCTCACATGACATTACATGTTCCTTCTAAAGAGACCTTATAGATCGGGTACATGTGTATTATTAGGGTCCACTTAGAGGGTTGTTTAATTTCAATGGCTTTGGTGGTCTCCGTTTTGGGACCTCTGGGGGCTATGTGAGGACATCTGGGTTCAAGGGCTTCAGGTTTACGACCGTTTGGGGTACCTTCTTGGGGTTCATAGCGCCAGGATGCAGTACAACCCTCACCTTAAGAAAATATCCGGAGGAAAGATTTGTTACAAGGGGAGTGGTGCAAAGAAGTGAGGGAATGAATGGATTCCTAGAGTAGTCGATCTATAAGGGGGTTTCCCAAAATTAGGGGTAGCCTTTTTGGGGGTCCTTATAATAAGGACTATAGTATTTTGGGGTCTATGTTGGGGTCCCCCTATTTAAGGAAACTACCATAATAGTCCAGTATGATCAACATTATGCCTTATAGTCACTACTACTGGGTGGGGGGGTCCACCTAAATAATCCCACTCAATGGGCCCGATAGCCCATTCTCCCTGCCTTCACGAACGACTGAAACCTCTAAGCCCTAACCCTCTACATGATCTGGTCGTTTGCATGTTCATTTCCTTTCTCTACTAAGCAACAGGGGTCTAAGTACTCTAGGGTCTAGGGTTTAGGGTTTCGATTCATAGTGATCACCTCTCCCGGAAGTTCAACAGGCCCATATGCCCTAATATTTCATGTTCGTTTTATAGATCCGACATGTTCGAGACTTACATAAAACTAGGGGGTGAGGGGTGTTTGATAGCCGGGGGAGGGGATTATTGGTTTACCTTAACCTGAGACCACGATCCGCCTATTGCAGGACACCTGGAAGCTGCCATCAATCCGCAACCCAGGACGGTTCCCCCCTAAAAATCCAAGAAGCCACGACTGCTCGCGTAGCATCCGCCCCACTCCATGCCCGCTGCCGTTAGTAGCCCCAATATATTCTCACCAGAAAGGTGGCCATTTTCCTTTCCAGTCCTTCTTTTAACCCGAAAGCTTAAGCTTTGCAACCTCCCGAGCCTGAACGTGGAAGGCCACGGCATCGCCTCAAAGAGGGGCCAAGGGCCAGGGAAGAAAGGCGGGTTTACGGGGGTAGGTTTGAACATACTTTGAAATCTTTATCGCCCTTGATCCCTTTTTTTTATATAAGCCTTGTAAGACTATGACAAATTGATTTCATAGGGCCCCCAAACCTACCCCAGTTTAGGGTTTAGGATGTAGGGTTCAACATGGTCATGGGTTCCCCAACCCACGCCCCCCCCATGCAATCTCCCCCCTCCCCACGATCCTCGTTCAAGGGTTAACTTAGGCTACTTAGTTAAAGGATAAACAGAAGGGTGGTGGTCGTGTACAGGCTCATGACGTTAAAAGTCCTAGACTCCCGACATTATTTAAGGCATAGGGCACCTCAACCATCCATTCCTGCACATTGGAGGCTTTCTCGAGAGCTTTGGACTTGAGAGGTTTAAGGAAGATTCAGGGTCCAGACAAATGATACAAGGTGTAAGGTCGAGGGTTTGGGGTTCAGTGTGTACCTATGAACCCATAGACGATGCGTCTGACAAGGATTCGGGGTCTGTTCGGGGGGGCGGGGGGTCCCCATTAAGGGGATTATGATTTTTGGGGGGTATCTGAAATCTGCGGAACTACCCACAAGCATAAAAGCGCACACCTGCTGGACCTCCCAGAAATCTTGTCATGCCCAAACCCGAAACCCTAGACCCTGAACACTCTAAACCTACTGGTGCTTAAGGGGGGGAGGGAGTGGATATAGGTACAGTAGTATAGGATAGTATAGGGGTATCTATTGGATTAAAGGGGTTTATGATAGGGGTCCACTCCCGTCTTTCTCTTAAGCATCAGTAAGTAAACCATCCAACCCCTAGACACGCCCATCCCAAATCCCAGACGGAGCATGCCGGCTTGTGAGTCAAAAGGTTTAGGATCAGCTTTTCATAGTCACCAAGATTATGGGGGGGGGGGGCGCTAGCTTAGGGTTTAGGGTTTAGGGTTTGTGTCTCAAACACAACTAAGACTTCACTAGGGGCTAGAGACGTATGTCTCAAAGTCACAATATTTGGGCGTTTAGGCCCTCCGGTCAGGGGCGACGTGAACGAAACCTGACCCCCTCCTGTCATTGTATTCTTGGAAAGTAGTTGAGGGTTGGTTTGTTCAGAATTTGTTTCGAAACAGTGGGTTGTGACATGGAGATGCTGCGCTTGGAGGGTGAAATTTTGGGAAAGGATTTGTTTGGCAAAGCTTCGTGAAGCGCAGGACATGTTCGAGACCGCTATAACTCTAGGGTCCATTTAATTTCCATTTTGGATTATTGGGTGGGGGAAGATTTGTAAGCAAAGTATGTGGTCTGAAGGTGGTCCTTATCTGATATGGTTGGTTCTAAATTGAAAGTAGTCCCAAATTGGCTTAATCTTGGGCTAAAAACCAGTTAACACCCTATAGCTTCATATTCCATAGCTTCAAATACTCATTATGGATAACACTCGCATGTTGCAATATACCTACTTAGGTAAGGTGCGGTGTTGCAGGTGCCCCAGGCGCCCACAGTCAGGGGTCATCTTTTCCTTTGAAGCGCCAGAACTGACGGAGCCTTTAGGAATCAATACAACATCTCCAGATTACAGCAGGCAAGTTAGATCCCTCACCTCCAAACCTTGGACCCCCAAACACCCAGAAACCCTAAACCAGGACCTTCCTTGTACCCTGAACTAGGGTCATATAGTCCCTAATAACGGGCATTTTGGGCATGTAGAGTGTAGATGGAGGGTCGAGGAACACTAAACCGCCTTGGCAGGGCATGCGCAAGGCGAAAGTGGACCAGTTTCAACTCGAGGCGATTGATTTAACCCAACACGGGTGAGGGTGCAAAGGAGGCGGTATGCACATGCGTTCATTTTGCCTCTCAACACCGTTGCAAGAGATCTTTTTATCTTTCGGTCCGCCCCTCTTCCGGATGTCCCAAAACCCTAAACCATTAAGCGCCTATAGACCTTAAAGACCAACTATATCCCTAAGGGTCAAAGTACCCAATAGTCATATGCTTCCCCAAAACCGCTACCGCTATTCCAATTACAGTATATACCAGAATCCCAAGTACGTGCCCAACTACTAGGTCTTTGAACCCTTAGGAATTTTTAAGGTTGGAAGTTTAGGCCTTTGCTAGGCTAGAGGGCCCATGATTTTATCCGTGGGTCCTAATTCCACCCCGAGCACTAAGTGCTACACCCCTCACCATGCGTCGCGCGAGTGCAGAAGGCTGAAAAGTATCCATTGCTATTCCCTAACACGCCTCATGTAATTCAAGTATACCGTGCCCCGAAAACTTATTCAAATTCTGTAGGCTTCAGCAATAGATCCCTGACACCTGAGTGGAAAGGGTTGTCCAGAGAAGTAAACGCATCAGATCACACGCTTCCAGAAAAATGGGGATTGTGGTAATCCCAAGAATCCCCCAAACAAATCAGCTCCTGGATTTGTAGACCTTACATCACAACAGCATGATTGCCCATACAGCCCTGTTTTCATCACCAGTATCAACAGGCTCAGATAGCAGCCTAAGGGGGTTTTCCATGTCAGCATCAAGAGCTCTTATTGCTAGCTGAGGAATGCAGTATTGAGGTGTTCTGATCAGCTGAGTATAGATATAGTCGTATCATGCTTCAGAGGTTAAGAGGTTAAGCGTTTTCGGAGTAGAAAAGGTGCGGCGGCTTAGATCTCAGAGCGTGAGGATTTAAAACTCATGGCTTTGGGGCCTGTTAAGGGCTTGGCTTAACAGATTCATTCAGTCCTTCTCGGAATTCACAAAAAATGTGATCGCTGCCCTCCTCGCACCCCTTTATTGGGAAAGGGAATGGGGAGAATATCCGGGGCATATACGGGACCCGTAGATTAGGCAGCCGCTCACAAATGTGATACAACAGACATTTCTAAGATCTTCCTTGCCAACCTAACAGGAGACATGGGAGACCGTTGTAGGGGATGTCACATGTGCCCGACGATCAAGACCTGCCCGGTCTTCTGAAGTTTAAGAAGTGCACCCATTTCCTGCGTTGCATGAAGAAACCCCACCCCTTTAGTTTTGTATGTGACACATTCCTTTCAATTTACATAAGTATCATATTGGAGGTGTGTATCATTGCGGGTGGGGGTTGTTATTCATTGGGGGAAGTGCTTATTCCAATGTGGAGCAAGATGATGTTTCGGGAAGTGCCCCCTCAATACATATTTGCATCATTTTGCATCAAGGATCCGTTCAGAACTGTATCCAGAACACAACACAACACCTACAGTGCTTTGCTATTCATCCAAGATGTTCTGCCCGGCCCAAATTTTCAAACCCTATGCCTGGGTCATTGTTGGAATCGTTTCTATAGTTCTTTAAATCAAAGCAGCTCAATAAGGAATCTAACCTCATGTTTGTTCATACATGAAGCATCCCAATCCAAATCCTTAATTCGTCACCCTCAACCCTAAACCCTAAACCCTAAACCCCAAAACCCTAAACCCCAAATCCTAAACCCAAAACCCTGAACCTCACCCGCCTTGAACATCCTCAAAGCACGTGTTAGGGCTGGAGGGCGAAGATCCCGCCCTCCGACGGGTCTCGCGCTTGAGATGGCTTAGGGTTTAGGAGCCCAACACCCTACCTCCTAAAATCTTTAAAGCCCTAAAAGCCTTAAAGGTTTTTGATGCAGAGTACGTAGGGTGGCGCAGAATTCCTTCTTGGAACAGAATCCCTGCTTTAGGATTTAGAGCGCCCCCGTATTTAGGGTTGTTTTAGGATAGTGAGAGTTAAATCAGGTTAGTTAAGGGGGTGTAGGGGAACCCACAGGATACCCAAAGGGGCTCCCGTATATTGATTTTGAGACCAAGGTATATACAATATACATACGTGGACCGAGGACCTTTTGGAATAGTTGCCATCAATCTGGACTATACATCAAATCCCTATTCCGAGTAATCCATTCAGGCTACTATCAAACACCCCCGTCACCTCTGCCCCATCCCTGATGATACATGTTCCCCATGGGAGACCTGGTATATCGGGGAGCAGTTTCAATGTTAGGGGTTGGGGTGTGTAACACTAGTACGAAGCCCTAAGCCCCACGCCCTAAACTCAACCCTAGATATCTAGGCTCTTACACTTTCATCTTTGAGTATCGTCTTTTTTCGGGAGCTTCAGGTAGGGAACTGGATTATGGGCTGAGGCTTTCACTCTGTTGAGGCTGTTTTTGGCTGCCACAATACATCCAAGAATAGAGGCGTGGGATTCGGGATAGAATTGCGGAATGCGAGGAGGTGGTATGTATGCATCTGAAACTAGCTATAGTCCCCCTTAAGTAGATAGCATATAGCTTTGAGTATATTATAATAAGGTCCCCATATACCCCATATTCTATCTACTTAAGGGGGACTATAGCCTATGCGAGCCATAGACTTTGGGACGCTCATGTAGGCCATGGGGTGGTAGAGTGGTTCATCTTGCATTCATCCAGTGCTGCTGCTCAGGAGTTTCAATGGAGCTAGCCTATATCCTCAACTGGAACACGAAGGCCGGTGCCCCTTGAAGCGTTTGATGACGGAGACCTGAATCTTCTGCCTTCATACAGGCGCCCTAAACCCTAAACCCTCTGTAGTTGTGTCCCATAATAGGGGGGCCCCAATATAGACCCTCCAATAGTCCATAATCCCTTGTATAGGACCCCCAAAAAGGTATCCCCCAATCTTGGGAACCTCCCATATACTGAAGGAGTTTGAAGGGTTATGAAAGGGTGATACAAACGTTGGACAGCTTGGTAGCCTGGTTGCTCCGAGTCCCTGTCTCATAGGCTGTTACATGGATGGAAAGCGACCCTGGAGAAGACAGGTTTGGAATCCGGGATTTGGGGTTTAAAGCTTAAGGTGTAGGAGTTTAGGGTTTAGAGCTTTGGGCTCAGGATTTGCGTTTAGGGATCAGAGTCTAGGGTGCAGGGTTTCAAGGACCCCTTCCAGATGGGTAGTTAGCAGATGGACCTCCCACCCGGTAGTCGTCAAATAATAGGAATATGAGAGGACCCTAATATACTTACCATCATACCATATGGTCACTATTACTGGGTGGGGGGTCTACCTAAGGTAGTTGCCAGGTGGGTACCCCAACCACACAAGCCCGGTTGAAGTGTAATGGGTTAGACCTAGGGGTCTAAATCAATACCCAGAAAGCATGGGTCCCTAAACCCTGAACTCTAAAGAACTACCTGGCACGCGGAAGCAACAAGCGGAGACCTCTTTCTGTGTTGTTGTCAATGTACAGACTTTAAGGCCTGGACCATTTTGTTTTGCACGAAATATTGCACAAGGCCTATCCTACTTATCAAGGTTTCTGTGTACTACTGGGAGGCCTAGTTCGGCAGAAGAGGACATAAGGCGCACAAGCATTTGAGCATAGAGGTCGGTAAGAGGAAGAGCACGATCCAAGGCTCCTGGTGTGGTCTAGAGGCAGTCGCTATATGAACAGCCAGTGTTTCTAGCCCTGCAACCTCAAATTCCCTTCCTGACGATCCTAAAACCTCATGTTTCCCATGGTTTGGGGTACTCTGCGTCATGAGTCATGTAGGATTTTAGTATCAACTGTAGGGATTGTCGGGTTGCATTTGATACGGCTGCTAAAACTTGTGTAGCAGTGTCTTCTACGCTGTTCTGTGGCGTGGGGTTCATAGGCTTGGAGCTTCCAAACCTTAAGCACTGCCTCTCTACCCTGAACCTGAAATCCTAAGCCATGTGTATAGGGTAAAGCAAAGAGTTTTCCCACTTAGCTCCGCACACCTCGCTCTCGCAGGCATGCTCATGTGAGTAGATCTAGGAAGTCGAGGGCACCTGCCGAGAGACAAAACACGAGCTGCGGTGGATGCTACAAATCGATACAGGGTCATATGAGCTACGGGCTAAACTTGTTAAAAGGGGGTTCTGTAGCCCAATTGAGTAGTTGCTTTGGCTTCCGACAGGTCTCAGAGCTTTTGTTTATGCTGGCGAGCTCTGGGCTCCCTATACACCCAAAAGGTCCAAAGTACCTATATGGTACAAAGTATGGTGTCTGTAGTAGTAATTTCCCTTATGGTTTGGGTAAGTATTCCCCAAATGGGTACTTAGGACCCTTTGAGACAGTTTGTCTCTATTTGGGCTTGATGGTTTACGGTTTAGCGTCTAGGATGGATATCAACATCCTGCATGACCGTACGTACCCTATACCTTGGCAGTTCTGGTACCGCTTTGCAGGAAGGTTATGCAGGATTTCAGGTATCAACCGTTGCAGTTGAGCAGGTGGAGTGCTCTTGAGGCTTACCACACCGGACAGTCATTCGGCTGTGAGATGTTTTCTTGTTGAACATTCAAGAGGGTGGGAGGTCTAGAAGAAGGTTTTGGTCCCGCATCTCTGCGCAATACGTTTTCGAGCAGGGAGGTGTCGATTGACGATCTAGTGCGAGCTCTTTTGAATGGAGGAATAAGTTCTGATGGGGCATGACATAGACGAGCGCTACGGAAGGGACATGAAACCCCAAACACCAAAACATCAAGCCTAAGAACCCTAAACCCTAAACTGCGTCAAGCCTAAGTGATGAATCGGTTGAGCCCAAAACCCTCCGTTGTATTTGGGGGCGACTATTTTGCTGATACAAATCATTTGAGTACTGCCCCCACTCATTAACAGGTGGATAGTATTTGTAATATAGAAATATAGACCCCTCAATATGACCCCTGGGGGCAGGACCCAATAAATCCCTTTTGTCTCTGGAGTGTCAAGAAGACCTTCATTCCGGGTTGCTGTTAAGGAAGCTAACTTAAATTACCATATTGGGGAAGTCATATGAATTACTAAAGAAAAATCCATATGTAAACCCATTGCGGTAACTTAATTTAAGTTCCCTAAGAGCAATGCAGCATTTGCAGAGGGTTCAGCCTTCAGCAGCCAGCCTTGCCCAGAGCCACATGCAGAAGACCCCGCAGACCTTGAACCCGGAGTGAGTGTACCTGTGGCTCCTCTTTACCTACAGTTTTGTGGTTCCAGGCTTTAGGGTTTAGGACCGGATATCTTGCTTTATGGGGCCGGGGTCTCAAGTCAAATCGTTTTAGCAAATATGTGAGAAAAGCGTGGGACGGAATCTTTTCAATGAAGGGCACTCAAGGCCGAGGATTAGCTACTTGACACTCCGGGATGCTTATAGATTTCATAAGACTCACAGTTTGAGTTAGGGGTTTAGGCTCTGAGGTTTAGGGCGCTTGGACATCGGCTATTTGCAAACAAATCGGCCTCTTTGGGTTAACGGTTTCACTGCAGCACGGAGTTCAGGCCAGTAATTCCTGGACCCTGATTTGCAATCTACTGCCATGCATGGAGCACTCCGCCGCAGCATCAGGCGTCAAGCCAGCACTGCTTTGAGCTATGGGGAACATGACAACTGAGCCCTTGGCGTGGGAAGTGTTGGATACCTCAAGCGTTAGTGATAGTTGCATGGGAGCTAGAAGGCAATCATGATCACTATAGACTCCAGGGCATGTGCGCATGCATAAGTGCTAATGAGCGCGCAGCGACAGTTGCACAGGCCATCCAGAAGCTGCTCTTTAGTAAGCTGCCAATCAGTTCCTTACGTCCATTGTAGGTCAAAGCAGTCTTTCTGTTCAGTGTACCTAGCACAGTCTCGACTTGTGATTCGCGCTCCGCATGTAAAGTCTTGCAGAGCACTGCCTTCCCAAGCCTACTGTGCAAGACAAGCTCTGATTTGCGACTGCTGGGTTGCTGTTTAGGAACTTAAGTCAATTTACTTATAATGGGTACATCCATATATAGCAAATAATAGGATTGTCCCAATATAGTAACTTAGTTAGATTCGTTATTATCAGCAACCCAGACTGCTGGATGTGAAGAGTCGTCGCGAGCTCTACCCAGGCACGCTCCCTGGAAGCAGTTTAGGGTTTTAGGGTTTAGGCCAGCAGTAGGTAAAATAATGGCCTGAAAACCTACTGTGGGCTTCAGGTGGGTATGAACATGTTAGATGGAAGAAACAATGGGATTCTGCACCGACACTTGGCCATGAGGCAGGCGGGGTAGATTGTCAGGGTGCTGCAAGTGAGTCATGACCTTCTACAAAGGAAAAAAAACCGGCAAATGTGGGCGAGGCACCCTTAAATAAGGGCCTGAACATGCGGCCAAAACATACTTTGGGGTACAGGTGATTATCAATAGGGAAGATGGAAAAGAAGATTTTTCAGGGACACTTGACCATGGAATAGCAGGGTAGATTCCCAGAATACTCCAATTGAGTCATGATCCTCTACCACAGCTAAGGGGGGGGTTGGCCTTGTCTGTGGGTGTAGGAAGAGTTGAGAACTTCAAGCCATGGACTCCTGCCGCAGTCAGTGAAGAATCCTCATAGTAGCTTCCATTTTCTTTTCCATTATCCTAATATAGCCCCAATAATTTCTGCCCAATGTAACCCCAATATATGCCCTACATAACCCCTGTATAACCCCTATATACCCCTCATTATCCGCTATATAACCCTTAACCCCCAATGCTGCAGCCCGACTTGTTGTCCTATCTGTGCGCGCACACACCTCGAGCTCAGCACCTACGATGCTCTTCGTTCCTGGGAGTAGGACCGGACCTGCATGACAGTAGCAAACGCGGCCAACCATCCAAGCGTTGGGCTTACTGTAGAGACCTGAGTAATTAGGATGCCTGCTGAGCTTTGCATAACAGCCCCAAAATCCTGTTCGGACTGCGTAGGTCCCTAGACGCTACTGGTCCCTAAGCCGCTCTTGTCTTTTCAGCACGAAGCCTGCGATTCCTTACCTAGATCCGCTTTACTCTGCCGTTGGTCTACTGAAGGATAAAAGTGCAGAAACACCCCAGCAACTCTAAACCCTAAGCCGTATGCTTCTACATGAGTCGCGCTTAGTAGGGAGTGGAAGGCGGATATTTCAGGGATTACTGTTAGGATTGCAGGGTTTGGAGAAGGCAGTGCAGGAATGGAAGACAACATGGAAACTACGCCATTGGTGGGGGTCATGTGGGCCAGGGGATCATATGTACTGCACATGTATCTTTTTCGCGGTTGTAAAGGGAATTGGGGACAAGATAGGGATTGCCACAGGCATCCATTCCCCCATTCTCTACCAACAGCTTAGTCACAAACTCGCCTAAGCAACATTTAGTCATTTCCATTTTTCCCTTTCCATTCCCTAATCAGCACCCAGAAGGTATGTATATAGTTCTTTGGCATTTCCTCGTACTTTGCAGGCGCTGTGTTCACAGAGGTCTTGCAGCCGAATGAAGATCCATGCCAGCCATGATCGTACATGGCCCGCAGTAGAAGAACTGTAAGTGCCTGAAAAATCTCTACCAGAAAGTAACAAATGAGTGCAGGATAGAATTCGTGACTGTATGATGGATGTCTTCAAGGGTGCCATATTACTGTTTTGGTGATTGCCCTTAGGTCCGGCCCCAAACCCTAAACCTGCTTTTGACCGGCAAGGCTGTAGGTGGAGCATCAGGACCAGCTGAAGCCATAAAGGATGTGCCCGAATCTACTCTGCATGGTTGTCATTTAGGGTCCTGCATTGAGGGGAGGATAATGGAAAAGAAAATGGCAACTACTAAAATGGGTTTAGGGTTTAGGGCATCTAGGATCCTCCATTTTTGGGGAGGACATAGGATATCAGCAGACCTTTCTTTTGAAGACTCTCCGTTTCGTGCCATTGCGTGGTGCGATGGCGGTGCGACGGAGGCAGCAACGTGCAGGCTACTTGGATCATGAAGCTTATTCCAGTCCTCCTTAGACAGCTATACCAGATACTGTTGATACTAAAAACTTTACATAACCGTATAATACTACCTCTGTATACTATAGTACCACATTTCCCAAGGTATAAGATGCTTCGGGTCATGCAGAGAGTCATGCAGGTTTTTTGGGCACCCACATATGGGCAGTACTTTGTGGGCTAAGCTGCGAGATACCTTAGTAGCATTCTATGGGGATAATCTTGCAAAACACAGATGTGACTTGAGGCAGGCCTGGGCCAGCTCAGTAGTGGAGTAGACGCGGCTTTTTTTTGTTTGCAAAAGGAGCGGTGTATTTAAAGGAGGGCAGCCTAAGCTAGACATCCAGTAGTTTGAGCACCCCGCGCCCGGACAAAATCCGTAGAGCTGTAGGTGAACTTCTCCGGATATTTTGGGGGCATTTCAGGGGACTCCGGCTTGCATGAATGGATCTGCATGTAAAGATTTGTTGGAATCGAATGGTCTGAAAGGGGGCTGAGCTTGCTGCTTTTAAGTCTACTATGGCGACATATAGGGGCTTTGCAATATGATCCCTATAACCCCTAACAGATATTCCATGTGGGTCCCTGGAGTCGGTAGGACGTGGTGGCCCGTCGCACATTATTGGTTGTTATTATCATTACTCTTATTGTTCCCATTGCCGTTGCTATTTACGATTGGTATCACTACTCTATATTGATATTGATAATGTTGCGACTATGACCAGAATTATGACGACTATGGTGATTGATATTATGACGATTATGGTCATCAATATTATGATGATTATCAGTAGTCTTATCACTGATGTTACTACCATTACCCTAAACCCTAATTCTTAAACCCTAAAATTCAGGCGCCCCTAAGTCCTAAACCCCAAAACCTAAACCCCTAAATCCCAAACCCTAAACCTTAAATCCTAATCCCTAAGCCCGGGGCACAGGCCTGGCAGCGCTGCTGTGCGCGGCGTTGGTCTGGCGGCCGCTGACGTTTTCGGCCCCGGGGGCGAGTGCCAAGGCACTTTTTTTTTTTTTAGTAGGGAATAAGAGGGAAGAAAAACACGTATATATATATATGTATACATATCTATATATTTACAAATATCTCGAGAGAGTTTAGCGCAAAGTTAAGGTTTTGCAGGTAGTAGGAAATTTAATTAGGGTAATTAGGGTAGAGGTACATGTAACATGTAGACATACATTTATAGTTAGGCTTTAGGGTTAGTACGAGTAAGGGAATATGATCCCCACCTGATCCCTGTATAAGATTTCCCTTTATTCCCTACTAACTCCCAGTAAGTTTTTGTGCATTTTCCAGTATGGCATGGGTAAGGGTTTCTACGGTGTTTTCAGCGGATTCTATGCATATATGCCCAAAGCCAGCAGTCACGGTAAGCGTCGCAGAAAATGGATTAGGAGAAGCTACCAGGGATTCCTTGGGCAGCATCTTTCTGAATGCGGCTCTATCTTGGGTCCAGCAGCTTATTGAGAGTGGCCAGGTCAGTTCAAGACGCTTCTGAGCTTTTGCACCATGTTAGCCTGGTTGTCAGAACACTGACACTCATTGAATAGAGTTTGCCGCGAGAAAACACCAACATAGGAAGCTGAACTGTTTGCGCTGTTTGCGCAGAACCCTATGTGCAGGTACATGGTACCCAATCTCCGAAGCCCCACGCCGCGCACTAGAGAAAACTTCAGGTTCTAAACAATTCCTGAGTACTCACCACATGTCCCTGGTTCTGACTTGGAGAATCACAAAAAGCACGCCTGACGTTGTCCTTCGATCTGTGCAGGCCTCGTCGGCCAAAATAGAGCAGCTCGGATCGGAATGTCTGACCGATGCTTCGTAGAGATCAAAGAGACGGATCTCCACAGTAGGGTCCCTATAACCCACTCACCCGGGCTCACCCCAATGCGTACTAAGCACCCCGGAAATGCGGGAGATCAGGGCCTGAAACGCAAGATCGGGATCAGGAGCACGTCAGCCCCATGTTCAACTGCAGTCCTGTGTCTTGCACCTAACTTTTCAGCTCCTGATACGAATTCTCTGAGTGCGTAGCTGTACTACGCTGTGCCACACTGGGGCAATGTATTCAGAGCTGGTCGGGGGCTGTATGACAGAAAACCCTAACAACTGAATCCAAAATCCTGAACCTTAAACCCTAAATCCTAAACGCGCAATTCTAAGCCCGACGGATGAACGCAGCTTCAGCATGGAAGCAGTCTTGATGCCATGAGCCTTCGCAAGATCTCTGCAACCACTCGCACTTCTGCCACACACTAACATAGGCCTTTTGAAAAATGACATTTTGACGGGGAGGCTCTAAAACAAGAGTTATAGCAGTTGGGGAGTAAAGGGGAGACTTTTATGTGCAGCCTTTGACGTCATGGTAACTGTGCAATCCCAACGTGAGTTTGCAGGAGGGTATACCTAAGACGTTTGGCTCCGTATAGCCAAGGTTTTACACCATGGACATGCCTCTCGACAGCAGAGTGCAAGTTGAGGATCTGCAGTTGGGATATAAGGATTGTTGAGGATCACGCTTACCCAGAAGTCTCCCTTATAGGAGCTATGGTCTGAACTCCTTGAAGGTGGTTTTATTGGGTATTATATAGGGGAGTATTACAGGGGTTATTAAGGGGGATGCCAGGAGTTTAGACTACGGCTCGTATACACTTCTGCGAACTCATGGGTTTCTCGTCTGCAGGGCAAGAAACCTTGGAAATAAGTTTCGAGAACTCCTGACCCTCCTCATCTCGGCAGGTGTCCCTATGCCCAGAGGACCTGGATCACTCTGGAAGAGAAAGGCGTGCCCTACACGCGCACTATCGCACCGAGGCAGCACGTGGACAAGTTTGCCAAATCTTGTCTCTGCCTACTTCTTGCCGGCGGTTCAGACTACTTACAACCCTGGGAGCTTGGGCCAGGCCTTTAGAGTTGCAGCTCCGGGTTCAGGGTAATTACACCTTAATAATGACACGTCTAAAGCAGGAAGACACCGGCTAAGTCCCCTGATCTGCTTGTAACGGTGAATTTCTGTCAGCCTGAAAGTTTGCCTTCGCCTACTTGGACTGACTTTATACTCTAAAATGAGGTAAAGATACTAGAAACTTCTGTACATCACGAAAGTATTATAGGGCCCGAAATCCTCAACCAGGTGCTTAGGCTACCCTAGGTAAACCCTAAATCCTAAACCATGCTTTTTGCGGCTTTAAAGCAGGGTCATTCGATACAGAACTGCCCGCCGGGCATGTGCTTCTGCGGTCTTCGGCTATTGCCTGAAGACATCCAAGGGGGTATACGTTGTGCTTATGAGCTGTAGGCTTCATGCGATTTTCTAAGAGAAGTTGCAGCTTTGTAGCAGAGGTGGTTTAGAGCTTACTTCACAATATTCCGGGCTTTAAGATGCTTTCGCATGTCCTGCGCTGAGGTAAATGTGCGCAATACCACGGAGCGTGAGTGGTATGTCAAGAACATCAACCCACTTGGGAAGGTACCGCAGGGGACATGTTGTAGTCAGTATACTTGAGATTCCACAGACATTGTCGTCTAGTTACGGTGTATCCACAATCTAGGGTTGATGTTTAAAATCCTGAGAGAGCTCAAATGCCTTAGACATTGGGAAATGGGAGCTCTAATAGGCTTAGATTGTGCAGGATCTTTTTAGTATCCACCGTAGGCTTGCCCAAGCATAGCCTGGGCTATAGTACTAAGGGACCACGGTCAAGTGTGAGAGTTTTGAGGGTTGCTCTTGAGGAAATTAATTTAAGTTACTATCTTGGGGAAACCCCATTGTTCACTCGATATACCCATTATGGTAACTCAATTTAAGTTCCTTAGCAGCAACCCAGTTTATGGTTCAGGGCCCATGGTCCATGCTAGCAGCGCTTGCACTGTTATGGAACTTGGAAGATCTGGCTCAATATTTCTCCGAAGGCCGAGCATTTCCCCCATCAAGGCATATATGTAGTTTCCCAAAATAGGGGGACTCCAATACAGACCCCAATATACTATTATCCTGATTTGAAGGACCCCCAAAGAGGTACTTTAATTTTGAGAAAACCCATACAATATATACCGTAAAGGTATACTAGGCTTCGTAATTGGGATTGGTTTCTTCAGGCACATACCTCAATAGTTCCTTAAGGGTCCAAGTACTTAGTAATCAACTCCTTGCCCAACGCCTATGCTACAATTAGTAGTGCCAGAATCCCAAGTACCCGATTATCACGTGCATGGACCCTTAGGTAAATGGACACTTACTCAAGCAAGTTTGGGGTTCCCCGAGCATCCGAGTATTGTGGAGGTGCCGTCCATCCGCGACAACACTGACGGAACTGTACTCTACGAGTCTGAGATCATCAACGAGCCTTGATCGAACTTCGATGCCTTCGGCTTAGGGGGTTTAGGGTTTAGGGTTGGCAGTTGCCGGGGTCATGGGGTTTAGGGACTACGGTCTAGGCCGCACAGCTTCTGGAAGGGTAAGCCCACTCATCTGTAGATTTCCATCAGGTGCTGCGCGCAATGTGCAGCTGGAACACTAAAAAGCCGGTGCTTTCCTCATGCAAGGGCAGAAGCGTGCTTGCCCTATCACTGGTATCCACTTTAGATAGAGTTTGAAACCTGGAGGCTTGAAGGTCAGTAGGGGGTTTAGGGTTTAGGGATATCACCCCAATAACTAATGGAGAATCACATGGAAAAGAAAATGGATACTGACGCGGAAACTGGTGGGCTTAGGGCTTAGGACTTAGGGAACATGAACAAACTTTGCATCTGAGCTTCCTGATCTTCTTTCATTACACAGCATTTTGTGTATATGTGTGAGGTATATTGGAGTTGTTGAAGTTCCATCTTCCAGTTATTGGCTAGGCAGAAGACTTTAACTCATTCCTTGGGGGTGTATATGTATAGTCTCACTAGGATCGCTAGAAGTAGTGATTTATTTTTTGAGGGGCCAGAGATATCACCCCGAACTACCGTGGAAGACCAAAAGCGACCCTACAAAGGCTACTGCGCTTTTCAGGGGTGGGTGTATGGGTTTCCATGAGAGTTTGGACCTGCAAGCCCTAAGTCCTCAACCCTAAGCACCCTAAACCCTGAACCCCTAAACCCTCACTTGCATGGCTCAGGAGTACCTTGAGCAGAAGTTCGCTGATTGTGGACCAGCTTTGAAGCTTGGCACTGAAGCTACGAACACTGAGGGCTACTCTATGGGACCAAATGGTCTATGAGTTAGGCTTGGGGCGACCTATACTTAACTAGTCAATGGAAGACTGGAAGACGAAGCTTTAAATGTCCCATCAAACTCCCTGCAGCTGTACCCTTGCCTTGGCCGGACTGTTTCCCTGATAGGTATCGTGTTTAATTCACTGTGCAGTGATTTAACCGCGCAATAGCGCTGGGATTAGTCATCGACAAGGATTCGCTTTAACCTTTTTGGGCTTCCTTTTTGGGTCTCTAGAACATGTTTTTTTCTTCGCCCTGGTTATTGGTGAAGAGAGTATAGAGTTAGTTATAGGGGTTAGGGGGGACCTAGCAAGGAACATACTAGAACTTTAGTCCAGGTAAATCTGTGCCATATTCCAAGA
>CAJNIZ010016780.1:190771-207989 GCA_905231905.1 Symbiodinium pilosum
CGCGCAAGCTCCGCGCAAGCACGGCGCAAGCCCCCGATTCGAGATGAAGGAATGTTGGACAACCCCCATATGGCCCCTACATTCAATTCGGTTACCTTAAGCCCAAAAATATGTAAAATGCTAGTCCTAAACACGCAATAACAGCCATAAAGGCCATTATTTTGCATACTTTTGGGGTCCATGTATGTAAAATAATCCCTACATTGGGCCCCAAAGCCTGTAAATATTACCTACATTGGGTTATTTGGATCCCTAGGGTTCCATTCGGTTAATCCTTTCCCCTGCATCCGGAGGAGCCGGAGAAGATTCGGGCTCTGGAGGATGCACTTCAGTACTACGAGGACAGGTTTAGGGGTTTAGGGTTTAGGGGTTTTGGGGTTTAGGGTTTAGGGTTTAGCGTTTAGTGGTTTAAGGTTTAGGGTTCAGGGTTTAGGGTTAAAGTGTAGACAGACCCTCCTAGTACCCTGAACTGCGGATATATGGCCCCCTAATAGTGGGCACTTAGGCCCTGAGAATAGAGGGTAGATGGAGGGTCTAGGTAGACAGCTGTAGGTTGAGTATTGCGCGTCGTTAGGTTGCGGGTTCAAGGTTTGGGGCTCGGGGTTTAGGTTTGAGGCTTCACGGTTGCAGGGTAAGGCTTGAAGATTTGTGGTTTGCGGTGCAGGGTTTATTGTACTTAGGGCTATTCCAAACATGATAGGCCAACTGGGGTGCCAAGTGTATAGCACATGCCGTAACCGCGTACGTGCTTGGGCTCGAGTTTTGCGAAACCGAGCACATGCCTTCCCCTGATCAGAGATGGAAGCTCACGAAAGAGGATGGCACAGTAGTCTTTTGGGGTGCCATGTGGCTGGGCTATTATTGAATAATTTTGATTTGTATGTTAAACAAATAGCTTTGTGCTGTTTCCAGAGCCCCAAGAAGGAACCAGGCTCAGGGGCTCTGGGGGCAGGTCATGTACCAATGCTATTCGTCGGCAAAGCCAGGACACTTGGTGCATTGAAAAAGGCACCACGGTCGGGTGTCCAGGTTAAAGGTTGAAGGCTCTTTTGAAGCTGAGTCTTACTGGTGCTTGGTAGGGAATCAGGGAACATGATCCCCATGTAATCCCTATGTACTATATTTCCTTATTCCCTACTAACCCCGAACCCTAAACTCTAAACCCTATATATTCCCTCATTCCCTACTAACCCCGAACACTAAAACCAAAACCCACCAAATTCCCTTATTCCCTAAGTAACCCCAGTGAGTAGTGCGCTTCATTCGGATTCCGTGTGAAGCGTGACCTTACGACCTTCAGGATGTCGAACTAGAATTGCTTGTGCTCAGCTTCGAGGTTTGTGGTTCGCTCTTCAATTTGGCGCTTCCGTTTCCGAGGTTCCCAAGCAACCGGTTTTGGCATAGGCTGCTACCGTACCCCAGTTGAGCTCAAAGATCCATCGCGCTCCCTAACTACTGAACGGAGCTCTGAGTTTTGTTCCGCAAACTTGTGGCATTCCTGAAACGCAAGGATCGCCATTATCGTGTACCTGCACGTCCTTGAGAGTTTGAGGGGGCCACGATATGAGAGAAATAACCCATGACCAACCTTCTTCACCAACATGCTAGAGCTGAAGGCTCTGTGTTCATGGTCCCTGTGTGAAGCCCTAATCAAAGCCCCTGAGGTCCTGTAACCTAAGCCGCTAAACTCTAGACCCCTCCCATGGCAAGGACAATCTTCAAGGACCTTTCCTTCTTGGCGAAGACTTTACACTGGCAGATGTCAGTGCTGGGGCATGGAAGGTGTTCTTAGGGTTTGGGTTTGGAGTTTAGGATTTTCGGCGTGGGTCCTAGACGCAAGGCATTGAGAAGGAATTTCTGGACTGCCGGAGACATTCAGCAAGTTGAGGTGTTCATCTAGCAGATGTCCAAGCCCGCAGGCTTATTTCCATCAAGCCGTAGTACCAGATCATTTTCCAAAAACAGAAAGTCGCTTAGCGTGCAAGGGCATAACCTCGAGCGTGGTGACTTAAGGGCGCCTCTTCAGGATTAGACTAACAAGGCAAGAGCGCCGTAACTAACATGGCAAGAGCGCCGAAGACCTCTAAACCACAAAGCAGATCGCTGACAGCTTCCGCTCTACGACTTGAACCTTGACTGTGAGCAATATGGAAGTCCAAGGAATTAGGTGCAAAGATCGAGCCTTTGCAATTTGCTGTCATCTCCCAACCGCACGCCAAACTGAATGCCTGACTATGCAGGCACATGTTTCGGGTCTTGCAACTACGCTACAGACGCTGTTTTTCGAAGTTCAAGCCAGCGTTTCATGTGGTGACGGGGCTCTAAGGATACATCAAGTGCGCAAGTGTTTTGCCCAGTTGTTGGGTGACATAACTTGGTTGGTGTCCTGATTGGGGCGCCAGGTGTTGAGACATTTGCCGAGCAACTATTTCCTGATAGTTATATGGTTGCATTTTTTCAACTTGGCATCCTTCCCCTGAGGGTCCAAGTACTCAAGAAGCATATACTTACCCGAAACCCTTACTACAATTCTATTACCAACATCCCAAGTGCCCTATTATTGGGTACCTGGACCCTTAGGGTTCCCTAGCTTGTTGATCGCCCAGGTGCTTTGCCCTTTTTCGAGCGCCTGATCTTCTCTTGCCGCCGCTTCAAGGAGACAAGAGAGTTGTCATGGGCTCGCTTGTGTTGGGGAATGGTTGAAGCCTGCGTACTTTTTGGCGGTATGCCCCGAATGTTACGCCCCGAACCCTAAACCCTAAACAACTGCTTATAATCCTTGATTTGCCTCGTGGTGAACTTGGTCAAGGCCTTCTTTCTGTCATACGTGCTCCTTTTGTTTCAGTGTGATGTGTGCGCATCATGACAGACTTCTTTATCAACTTTTGAAACTTGTGGTGAACGACTTCAGTGCCTGCTAAGTGTAGTTGGGGCCAACGAATGACCGGCGCTTAGCCCTAAACCCTCAACCATGATAACATCAGATTTCAAGATCAGCGGTCTGAAGCTGTCCAGTACTCCACAGAGATATGATGAAACTAGGCTTACACACCTTATCCATCGAATGAGTAAGTCTAGTGTTCATAGTCAAGAGTGGTCCTGCACTCCGCCTCAGAAGCAGACTGCACATCCCTAAACTAGACGCCTTAGAAGGCCCCCAGGGTAGAAGTCCAGGATGAGGTTTGCGTGAGAATTCTTCGTATGGAGGCCTGCTTGCATTGAGCACGTTGCTAGGGACAAGGTGCAGGGTTACTCCTCTAATACACATTCAACTTCCTTTCCCGCGCGGCATGGGATACATTCAAGCAAGAGTGTGACCCGACTTCAGGTCCCACGAAGCTGTAACAACTCCCCATACAGTTCGTCTCACCTTTGGCACGATCGATTTGCAGGACTATGAAATTCCGCCTCCCGGCAGCAACAGTGATTCAGGGTTCCAGGCCTGGAGTCTGACAGAAGAGGGAACAACTGGATTGGGTAACGTGTTTGTCCCAATAATTCCCGATATTAGGATCCTAGATCCCCTGCATCTTTAGGCTATAGGGTTCCTCAAACAGATTTCGAAAGAAATTTAGCGACACCGTTGTACTACCCGGGATGAGTGCTGGTTTGCAAGATTCTTGTTCCCTATGCCTCCACACCACCATCAGACCTCGTACTACGGGGCCGGCCGGCGCCAACTATGGGGAACACTCACCAAACGAATCTTTCCGCAATCAGGTGTCCCCTTCGTATAATGCACCCCCCGTATACTGGAATCCTCATGAACTATAAGGGTCCCTCAGATTTCTGGGGATTCCCCAGGAGTGAAGAGTCCCAAAGATGGATCGTTATTGAGGCTATGAGGCTTGTTGTCTTTGTCATCTGAGCCATAATCTAAACTCCCTAAAGGGGGGTATATAGGGATTATTGAGTAGCTTTATGGGGGTGATTCAGGGGGAAACTCATTAGACTATAGCTCATCTGGATTGCTAGCCTCCTTTAACATAAGCTGCTGGTCAGCCGCGTTAAAGTCATCCCAGACGGTGTCTTTAGCTTGTGGGAAAGGCGTCCAAATACTCCAAGCTGAACATCCCAGTGCTAGGTTATATTCCTAGTAACTATAGAAGAACTTCAATCTTTTTGGGCTTGTTTTGGGATCTCTATAATAAAATGTTGTGTTTTTTTAGCCCTGGTTATTGCGGAAGAGAGAGTAGGGATCCCCAAATCCCCTTTCAGCAGTGCCCATATACCTCCTCAGCGTCCCTAAAGAGCCCCCCGTCTTCTGAGAAACCCTCATATGAGTCATGGTCTAAACTCCTTAAAGGTGGTTATAATTATAGGGGGTTATATAGGGGACTATTATGGGGGATATTAAAGGGGATACCAGGAGTTTTGACTATAGCTCATATATCCCAGTGGGCAATTCCGAAAATGCAGCCCAGTAATCAATTTCCATGTGGTAGCCGTGGTAATCGCAAAGTAATGGTGATGGTAACCACAGTAAATGGCATGGTAGTAGAGATAGTCATGTGGAAGACCAAAAGAGTGGGAGTTTCTTTTGGACTGAGTAGGAGTTGTATAGCAGCTTCAGACTTCGTCCAGATAGACGCCTGAACCATTGGAAGGGTCATTGAAGCCATAGTCTAAACTCCTAGTGCATGGAGAATCAAATGGAAAAGAAAATGGAAAATGAAATGGGAAATGGGATTTCATAGGGGATTATAGGGGTTATAGTCTCAACTCCTAGTGTCCCCCTTGAGAACCCCTGTAGTACTTGCCCATAGAATCCCTTATATACCCCCCTTTAGAACCCTCTTCAAGGACTTTAGACTATGGCTCACTTTGTAGAGCTAGAGGTCGGGATGCCCCCCCGCCTTGCCCCCAATCTTGTCAGGCCAACGCCTACACCCAATCCATGCGTCCACGATGTCTCCCAATGACATCGTAAGCTCAAGCCCTGGTTATTTTAGGTTCTTGCAGTACAATCCAAATACGAATCCTTACATGGCCCTACATCTTCGCAGCTTTCAGTGATTTGTGGATTGACTCTCCGCACCAAGCCCTGAACCCTAAACTAAACCTTGAGCACGAAACCCTCCTAAACCCTGAACTTTTGCCATATGCACATACTATAGACCGTCCTACAGTATCTGGAGCTGCCGAGGGCAAAGATGACGCGACTCCTTTCCTGGCTTGACAAAGCCATGAGCCAGCCGTCCTTTCAGGCAACCAAGAGGCCAGTACCCAGGGTTATATTGGGATAATGGAAAATGAAATGGAAACTACTATAGTATATTGGGGTTTATATGGGATTAATGGAAAAGAAAACGGAAACCACCATAGTATATTAAGATGCAGGGAACCGAAGACCCTTTAAATGAGGAATATTGGGGATCATAGGACCATTTGAGCGTGGGTGGCTTTCAGGGTTTAGGGTTGGGGGCTTGTGGGGAGTAGACGCTTTCGGGTAGGGTTTAGGGTTGCAAAGCCCAGGGCCTAAGCTTTGGGATCTGGGTTTTAAAGTTTGCGGGCTTAGGTGTTTGTGTGTGGGGACAGGGCTGTTTGGGGGATGTTCGGGCTGAACGTCACTAGAGCGTACCTCGCAACTCGGAAGCCATTCCCACCTGTGACTCGATTTACCTATAGTTTAGTAGTACTTACCCCGTAAGTAGTAGGTAGAACCCATAAAAAAACTGTAGGTAAATGGAGCTACAGGTAGAACCAGGGAACACTTGCAGTTGTGATGGCCTTGGTTTGCAGATCATCATATGAGCCATTGCCTAAACTCCTTAAAGGGGGATTATATAGGGGATTATGTAGGGGACTACTATAGGGGTGATTAAGGGGGATACTAGGAGTTTAGACAATGACTCATATGAAGGCGGTCCTCTTTGGCATTTCCATGTACATAGAGCAGCGAAGTATTCCGGAGGGCACGGTGGAAACCGCGATTTCGTGAATAGTCCTCCAATGTCGCCACGCTTGTAATGGGACATGCAGTGATAGTTTCCACTTGCTCACTTCGTGTGCCGTTGCGAGCATTGCTCAGACGTCACTTAGTAGCGCTGCTTTGTTCATTTTTCTTCGAAAGCCATGAAAATTTGTATCCTGCCCGCTGCACCCCAGGGAACCTTGCAGAGACTGATGTTCACCCGTTATCAGCCTTATATAGCCATGGGACAGTAAAGTCGCAAAACCCTGTCTTATCAAAGCGGCCCTGCATGGAACAAAAATTCCCAATACGCCTCAATTAGGGATTCTATCTTGAAACATTTAAGGACCCTAGTACAATGTTAAGGTATTTTCCACCATCAAGGTATGTTTGGCTCTCAAAGCCAATCATTCACCCCCAAACGGTCCATGAAAGGGTGGAGTTCAGGCCGGAAGATCAGCTGGAGCAAGTTTACCAGCGTTTTCTGTCTGTCAACTACACGCCACCTGACCACAAGGTTTACTTACTGTGTCTTAGTAGGGAATAAGGTAATACATTGTATCGGTATTATATTATATGCGGATTCTCTTCCCTTATTCCCTGCCAAGAACCAGTAAGTTTAGGGTTCGAGCACTTGTCCTGGATCTGGAAGTTGGACAACCTGGGCCCTGTGGAAGCTTCTGTAAAGGGTTGGGCCCTGTTTCTAATTTACATGGGCCTAAACTTGTGGGTTCTGTAGCGTCTAGGCAGGTTTTGGAACGATATTCTAGACTTATAGGTCATGTGGAGATCATGGACATTTTATGAACTCCACAAGCCCTACATGCTATTCAGCGCAGGGTGTCAGCATCACAGTACCCGTTCTTTGTGGCGTATGTATATTGGAGCACCTACTTTTCAGGATATTTCCTAGGCCTGCAAGCTCTCAAACAAGACCACTGCAAGACCGTGGGGTTTCCCAAGAACCTCCTATGTAATCCCTGTGCAGGAGGTACCCTTACCAGAAAACCAGAACAAAACCCACTAGGAACTGCAGGAGCTCTAGGGTAGGGTTTAGGAGGACAAACTTCATGCATATCGAAGCCTGAAGCCAAAATCCCAAGGCCCGAAAGCTTCAAATCCTTGACAGAGCTGCCAAATCTCAAGAATCTCAGAACATGCCGGGATCCTGGGTGTCGTTCCCGTTTTGGGCCATGCCCTACCAAAGCGTAGAACAAAACCCCAAACAGGAAGGACAGGAATCCAGGGTCCAGGTAGCCTTTGAGACCCTACTGTTGGTAAACCGAATCCTGCATGGCCTTTGTATACCCTGGTACCAAGAACCCTAAACCCTAAACCCTAAACCCCCAAGGTTCCCAAGGTATAAGGCACGTAGGGCCATGCAGGACTTCTAGGTCACCCCTACATTTCGGGTTTATGGTTTAGGGTTTAGGGTCCAATGAATTGTCCATTGTGTCTTTCACGTGAATTTCCATTATTGGGGTGTGATTACCTAAGGCCTAAGCCAGGATTTTGCAACGTCTAGGGTTTAGGGTTTAGAGTTTATGGTATATCTTCAGGTTTGGCGGCCTCAACCGCAACTAAGTCTCGGCGACGGCTCCTCCAAAGTCTCTTGGCTACAGTAGCGGCCACAGGAGGTCAGACCTTCTGTGAGGTATTTAGGGCATAGGGTGTAGGGATTCTACCTTAGGAGGATGCCCCCGCTGTAATAGTGGCATAATAGGAATACAAGAGGGCACCATTATCCCTTATGGTTACTGTTGCTGGGTGGCGGGTCCACCTAATCTGTACCCTACTCTTTTTTGGGGACTATTACCTAACTTTGTATCAAAGAGATACTAGACATAAAGCTAGGAAACCGTGGTCGGGCTCCGGCCAGAACGCGGATTTTGCGCGGTGATGTCCCAAGCAAGTGGTAGGGGACAGTGTTCGAGGTAGGTCATAGAAATAAGGTGTATCGGATGTGCGCTTGGGTTTCGGGATTAGAAGTCAGGATTCTGGGGAAGGAGGGTATGATTGCTTCCAGTATTCCCTGTGGTCATGAAGTCTGCGTCCAGAACCCAAACATCAATAAACCCTGTGTGCCCTAACCAGCTGAGAACTAGAATTCGAGGCCACTCTGCATACCATACTACCCCTCTGTAAACCATTGAAACTGCATTTATTGTGGTGGCTACATGGGCTTAACTCCTCACCAGATTGAGAAACATGCTATTGCTGCCCATGCCCAAAGGCCACTAAGTGCAGAGCCTATATAGTATACGTAACCCATATCATGCTGGTTAACTGCTCTACAGTTACCAGCTTTTGGGAAACCCAACTACCCCTGAGCTTCCCTCAGCGAGATCCGCACCATGAGATGCTGTACAGTCATGAAACAACGGCAGTGGATTGGGAAGAGGGTTACAGGATTTAGGGTTTCGGGCTTTGCATAGGGGATTTTCCTTATCTACACGTGTTCTGTTTTTGTGCCCCACTGTAGATTCAAGTCAACAATAGAGAGCCCAGGATTTCGGATTAGAGCTTAGTTTGTCAGAGCTGCCACTTTGGCCCCTGGACTCAAGTACACATTTCCCAACATTGGGCTTCCAGGACATTCATTGAAAACCAAGAAGATGTCAGGAGCCATCGGTGCAGCCGCGCTTGGCTGCATGAGACCCGCGCAGATGGACAAAGCAATGGCATTTCATTGCTTGGCTGGTCTTGTGTCAGAATTCCGCAATCTTTTGGACGACTATCTAAGTGTGTGGATGCGGGTCCGTATACATGGGCTTTAAAATTTCCAAAAGGGGATATCCTCCCTCAGTTCCTCCACTCGGACCTTCCATCTACCCTCTGTATACCCTACGTAAGTACCCACTATTAGAGACCACATACCCCTACTTTAGGGTACAAGGAGGTTCCAGGAATCAGATTTACTTCGTAGACCACCTGGTGGGCCCTGAGCCCTTGTCACGCCCTAAACCCTAAACCCTAAATCCTAGACCCTAAACCCTAAACCCTGGGAGAGAGACATGCCCATTTTCATTCCTGTGGCTATCAAGAAGTGGGGGTTTCCCAAAATTAGGGGTACTTTTTTTGGTGGTCCCTATAATAAGGACTATAGTATTTTGGGGTCTATATTGGGGTTCCCTCATTTTGGGAAACTACCATATTAGAGGTTCAGGTGTAGGGTTTGTTTCAGTTAAAGGTTTATAGTGTTCGAGGTTCAAGTTTAGGGTTTAGGATTCAGGGTGATGAGTTTAGGGTTGTTACATTGTTTCGAGCTCCACTTTTGAAAGATGATGTTTGTCAGCGTGCAAGCAGGAAGTGTTCCAGCTCTCCGTTGTTCAGACCATTGAAGCTTCAAATCCAGATCAAGGCATTGAACGCACATGAGCTACAGTCTAAACTCCTTAAAGGGGGTTATATAGGGGAGTATAGTAAGGGTTTTCAAGGTTGGACAACAAGCCCTCTGAAGGTCCCTTAAGTACTTGGACCCTATAAACCCTGAACCTTAACCCTTCATGAAGCATCTCAAGGTCGGCAAATACCCCTGCACCTACAAAGCCTTGATATTTGCTTGCAAACTCGGTCCAAACGAATCCAAGCGGAACTGTACTCAGCTCCGTTTCAGGAGACGTAGGATTTTCTTAAAGCTCCTGCTTATGGAACCCTAGTCAGGAGCCCATGCTCTTTTCGTAATCCCCCTACATCCCTCGGGTTCCAGGGGGCCATGTATTTTGATTGATTCCCACCTTCCCCACCCGACCAAGCCTTACTTGCATGACGCTTGAGCGACGGATGGCGCTTCGCCGGCGATCGCTAAGGCCTCGAATCCCCGCTTGGTCTCAAGGTCAGGGTGATGTAGGCATTTCGGAGATGCTGTAGAACAATGTATAATGTTTGAGGGCATCATTTTGTTCTGTGGACTGCGGACTGGGATGGGAGCGCTTGTCCATGCGTACTCCGTGAAGCATTCATGTGGGCCGCTGAGTCATGGGCTTCCTTTGGCTGACATAGCACTGTACGTGCTATATGAGGTCCAAGTCTGAAATTCTATCCTCTTCGCATGACTTCACTTTTCAACAAGTTGGGGCCGAGTCCTTCACATAATCCCTTGATTTCCATGTACACCTATGGGCATTTCAGAACCTTTGTAGAACTCCTACAGAACGTAAGAAGTCATGCATATTTGAGCACGCTTCCCCAGCGAAGTAGGGCGCCACTTGCGCTGGCGGCAGCCGCAGCAGCGATTGGCTCGGCTCACGCCTTCTGCATCTTGGGCGTCATAGGATTTGACTTAAGGTTTCAGACGTTAGGGGTTTCAGCGTCAGGGTTCAGGGTCAAGGGTTTAGGGTTAGGCTTGAGAGGTTGAGGTTCAGGGACAAGGGGATTTTAGGGGCATTCGAGGTTGGATTCCTTTCAGTCTCTTTAGGGTCTGCTTGCAGGTCCGGATCACAGGCCGTCTCCGATTTGTAAACAAACTCTGCTCGGAATGGTTTAGCGTTTAAAGTTTGGGGTTTAGGGTTCAGGGTTCAAGGCCTCCTTCGGGTGCCTACAGGCTGTATGCAGATAACCTCAATAAGCCCCAACAACGGACTGGGTGAATGTCAGGGGGGCCATTATTGGCAACAACCTTTGATTTTCACAATAAGCCAAATAAGTTATCATCTTAAGAATATTGCAAAAGATACCAGCAATCTGTGCACACGAGAGTCTACGAACTATTGCCAGAATACTATGTGCGGTTGCCTCGATATCGTGATTCGCAGTATGCTTCTCGAGCAAGCCTGTGCCAAAAAGGCTTCAGTTCCTGAACCCTCAACCCCAAGTTCATCAACCCTAAACCCAAAATCCTAAACTCTAAATCCCCCTGACCGTGCACAACAATCTCTAAGCCCCCCGCCAAATTTCCAAGCTCCAAGTCCCTTGTCGTTTACCCCCTTATCCTACCATGTGAGTCATAGTCGGAACTCCTCAATTAAGGGAGGTTATATAGTTGGTTGTAGGGTACTATTACAGGGCTTTTTTAAGGGGGACACTAGGAGTTTAGACTATGTCGTGGCCTAGGCCAAAGATGCAGAATACTTCTTCAGCCAAGCTCCAGGCAGGGGTGGGCGTGTTGGTATGAACAATCCTGCGTGACCTTAGTATGCTAGTGAGCCATACTTCTCAAGCTTTAGAGTAGTCGGGGTCATGCAACCCTAAACATAAACACTCACAAACCCTAAACCCTAAAGCCGAAACTCCAAACCCTAAAGCTAAAACTTTTAGGTATCAGCCACCGTCCACAGCAGTCTTGGGGGTTCAGGGTTCAGGGTTTGGTCTTTTAGGTCCAGGGTTCAGGGTTGCTTTTAGCTTCAGGGTCCATGCTTTTAGGGTCTTGGCGCTTCAGGTTTGGGTTCTAGGGGCTTTCGTTGGCTCAGGGATCAAGTTATAGCGGGTTTTGGTCCTAAAGATTCAAGTCTTTGTGTTCTGGTGTTTAGCGTTTAGCCCTCACACTAGGTAGCCTTCAATTTATGCATAGGCAGACTATCATTTGTTACCACTGTGGATTTATGGATTGCACTTGCTTGTCACTGGTGGTTTTAGATTTTCTTGCCCAGATTTCACACGGAAGGGCAGAGGGTTTGGGCGTTGTGGTGTGTGTTCTGGTCAGTGTGTGTCGAAAGCATTTAACTTTCGGTTCACGTCTCCACAGAGTGGTGAAGCGTGAGATTTCTGATGGGTTCGATTTTGAGACCACTAGGGTTGAGGCCTTGGGGCCTGTGCTTTGGATAATGGCAGAGATTCAGGGGAGCTCCTTTCGTCTCTTCTGTACAGCGGTTGAGGCTTCAGGGCGCGTGTCTACTGGACTCGACAAACATATCTTATCATCAAGAGAAAACAGGTTAGGGGTAGGGCCTCATAGCAAAAGCCTTGGCTTGTAGTCCTGCGCATAGAAGATCATAGAATCCTAGGATGTTGAACCCAACATGTCCCGTCTATCCCCCGTTCTCTCTTTCTGACTAAAGCTTTCAACCTGCCATATTCCTCACCGTCACGGTCTAAGTATGCAATAGGGATATTGGCCTGCAACTAGTCCCTGTATCAAACTGAATACGTTTGCTTCGTGGGGCACCCTAAATCCGATGCTGGGCGGCGCCTATGCACTCAACCTCAATGGCCTTTGCCAACCAAGCACAATAGCCAACCCCAAGCAGTCGCGGTGGCGCCCCGGTTCGGCTGGGTTTCTACTTGTTCCCCAAAGCCTTGCAAGGCTGGAGCCTTCGCGAGCCCCAAAGCTCCTAGAACCTGCAGGTGAAAAAGATGGGCCCTAGCTTAGGTTGTTTGATGAAGTATGCTTGTGCTATTCCGCCTAAGCCCACAGACACCAAGTTTTTTCAGACATGGGGTATGCACCTAAACCCTGAACTCTAACACTTGACCCTAATTGATTGAGTGTCGGACCTCAACGGTTCCTGGGAACAGTCTGGGTGGTTTTGCCGCCTTCGATGGTGAGGGGTGCGCCACGTGGTTTAGGCTTAAGGGTTAAGGGTTTAGGTTGAGGGTTTAGGGATGGTCAGCCGCAATCGAGCCATAGCAGCATGGCGAAACAGCACGATGAACCAGATGACTTTTGCTTGATCCAAGTTGATTCGAGCCTCAAATCCTTGGATTCTAAAGCCTAAGCCGTGCTTGGAGGGTCAAGGGACTTACAACCCCTATACACCCTATAATAGCTATCCCCATGGTCATGAGTCCTCCTGACCCTCCCAGCAGGTCCCAAGAAAGGAAAGGATACCTAAACCCTAAAACCCTAAACCCTAAAATCCTAAACCCTAAAGCTTTAAACTCCTAAGCCCTAAAACCCTAAACCCTAAGACCCTTAAACCCTAAAACCCTAAATCCGATACACCGCACGGAGGTCCAGCAGTGCGCTGCCGTGCGGGGCATCGCCGCCAAACCTCGACCTTTACACTTCGCTGCTTGGGAAGGAAGGTGAGGTTGGGGGGCAAGGTTGAGGGTAGCTTAGAGTTTAGGACTGGGACTAGGGTTTTGGGTTGAGGGTTTAGGGTTTAGAGATTTAGGGTTTAGGGTTTTTAGATTCAGGGTCTAGCGTTTAGAGTTTAGGGCTTGCATGCGGTGTAATTCAGATTTAGACTTATAGATTTAGATTTAGACTTATAGAGCTCAGGTGCTTGGGGTGGAGGAGTCAGGTTTCGGCGGTGGTGCTTCTGAACCCTAACCCCTAAACCCTTGGCTTCTGTGTTTGACGCTTCAGGCAGGTCCACATGGCTATGTCAGGACAAGAGTTGAAACTGTCCTCCTGCCACTCAACTACTTGTGGCTCCCTTTAGCCACAGTTTTATGGGTTCTTCCTATGCACGAATTAGGGGCTTATACTTAGGTAAAGGTTTGGGCTAATACTACTAAACTGTAGGTAAATGGATTCACAGGTAAGCCCCAAAAGAACCGACGTAATCTGTTCGCAATGTCCTGGCGTGTTGCTTACTGGCACAATCTCCGTTCGAATCTAGCTAGCCCTAAATCCTAAAGCGGCGTTCCGTGCGCACAAATCTCCATTTTCCCGAATCCTCACCAGAGGAAGCCCCATACCTGAAATCCCTTATAAGCCGTTGCGGCAAACCCTGGTTGAATTCGAAACCCTAAACCTTAACTCTCCATCCTGAATCCCGTTCTAAACAAAAGCCCTAATCCTAAGTATTATAAATCCTAATTCAAAAGCTCTAAGCCCAAATTCTGCACCCTAAACAATAATTCTACACCTAAAGGTTGTAAATAAAGCCTTATTCGAAGCCCTAACCCCAAAACCCTGTAAACCGCAACCTTAAACTCCTTGGGACGTAGCTTGGACCTTAGACCCTTGACCCTTTGGGATTCCCTTATACTCCTATTATAGTTAACCCTTAGTACGGATCCTAAGTGCCACGTAGGAAGATAATCCCAAGCAGAGGAAGGGTGTCCTTTCAGCACCGATGCCCAAGCTCCCGCCTGGCAAGCAGCCGCTTTGCCACCATTTATAAGGAGGGTTTAGGGTTTTAGGGTTGTAGGGTTTTAAGGTTTAGCGTTTTAGGGGTTTAGGGTTTAGCTTTTAGGGGTTCAGGGGTTTAGGGTTCAGAGTTTTATGGGTTTAGGGTTCATGGTTTGGGCAGGCTTTGGGTTTAAGTTTAGGGGCTTAGGGCCTAGGGTCGCCCACGGTTCCCGGTGTTTGGGGTCTAGGGATGGGGCTTCTCCCAAGAGAATGGTAGGGTAGAGGATTTATGGTTTCTGCATCAGGGGGTTCGGGACCAGGTAAGAGGGCCAGGGTTTCTGCAACAAGGGCGGGCTTTACCTGAAGAGATAGCAGTTATTGCCATTTTGGGAGATTCCCATGTTTGATTCTGAGATCGCCGTGTAGGATTTCCTGGGGCCGTTAGAAGCATTCCATTCGATTTGTCAGTTGATTCTTGTGGCCTCTCTATATGGGTTCAGGGTTTGGGTCGACACATGTAAGCTGTATGGTCCATGGGCTAGGTCTTGATTTTTTTTTTCCACTGAAGGTTGCGTCATGTCTTGTGTCTTGAGCTTGGAAAGTTATGAGGGTTGCTGGAGCAAAGACTTGTATCTGCGCATCTGGGTTCTGCCAGCCCCACGAACCCTGCAGTTTAGCAACTTTGGATGAAAAACAAAATTTGGTAGGTCATTGGGAGATCCTGGGACGCAGGTTACCAGTCCCTTAAACCTCAGGCCTTAAAGTGAAATCCAAACCCTTAAGTCCCAAGGGCCCAGACCCTAAACCCTAAGCCCTTTTTTGTTTCGGTTGTCTGTTGGGATTCAAGGCTTCGAGGAAGCATCTCGCCCTGATAATCCCTGCCCCCACCGAATCAAATTAGAATTCCTATTATGGGGGACAAGGTTGTTACATGATTATGGGTATTTGATGCATAGCCTACTTAGTAACTATACCTACGAGCCTCCTCCTGAAACATAGTTATTAGACATAGGAGGACTTTGATTTGATTATGCTAGGGGCTCCATCCAAGGTCAGACTTCATGCTTCAGAGGGCCCAGGGTTGGACCCCTATGAAAAATCCTTACATAAATCCCCTGTAACGGTACCAACGTTCCCCCTCCCACCCCTACCTCCTTAAAGTGGGTTATATAGGGGAGTACTGTACTCGTAGCGTTCAGAAAGGGGAATCCTAGGAATTTGGACTGTAGCTCGTAATGTAGATCCATGATTAATAAACACCCCTTCTTTTAGAGGCCTTAATATTAGGATCCCTATTATAATCACTATTAAGGAGAGGGGTCTATTGATCATGGGTCTACATTATGGCAACCACGGTAAGAGAAAGTCGGTCTGAGGTCTGTGTTCGACGGGGTGCCTCTGCTCCAGACGCTTGGCCATGAGAAGTTCTGATGTTTCCAAGCCATGGGCCCTCATAAATGGAGACCCCCGACAACTAAACCCCCTCCTTTTAAGGGCCTTAGTGTTAGGATCCCTTTTATAATCCCCATGAAGGGGAGGGGGGGGGTCATTAATCATGGGTCTGGGTTACACAAGTGCAAAGTAGTTAGGGTTTAGGGTTTAGGGAGCTCAGAGAGTCCCAAGTTATGTAGTGAGTTTGGGTTGTCAAAACTATGGTGTCCCGTGTCCCGTGTTCTATAAGCCCCAAAAGCCCCAAGGCCCCAAAACCCCAAAACCTTAAACCAAATTACTCAACTCAACTCAAGCCTCTGTTTGCATGCACCTTCTG
Organism: Symbiodinium pilosum; assembly: GCA_905231905.1. Lineage (NCBI taxonomy): Eukaryota > Dinophyceae > Suessiales > Symbiodiniaceae > Symbiodinium > Symbiodinium pilosum. The sequence goes on from CAJNIZ010016780.1 coordinate 206,411, forward strand.
CAAATTTGCTCGTTGAACCCTGAGAAATATCACCTGGAAACGGGGCCCCGTCCCCCTAAACCTGAACTATGACTAAAGTAGCCCCAAACCTGACATCACCCACAACAAAACGGGTACGGAGAACGAACGCAAGTTCCTCAAAATGATTCACTGTAATACCCGGAAGCGACCCGCGATAATTCCCGCATGTTCCCCAACAATTTCTGAGGTTCCCGCTAATTTTGTGGGCGAATTATGGTGGCCTCGCCCGACCTCACCTGAAATGGTGGTCGATTTAAACAATCGCCTCACTGGCTTGATTTCAGCCTTCAAACTTCTTGAAACATGGCCACCACTTTGGGAATTCCTGACGCATGAGATCCCAAACCCCCAAACCCTAAACCCCAAACCTTGAATCTTAAACCCTAGAACCTAAACCCTAAAGGGCATCCCCCAATTCAAGTCCAGGACGGATGAAGCTGGGGATACGGGATTTGGCACACTGGTCAGCCAGTTCGCGAGCCGACTGGTAGCTTGGCTGTTTAGTGCTTAAGGTTAGGGTGGTTAGAGTTTAAGGGTTTGGGCTTTAGGGTTCAGCGTTGGGTTGAGGGTCTACGGTTTGGGATTTTTGGGCTTTAGGGTCTAGGGCTTGGGGTTTAGGGTTTAGGGTGATGCACCTGTAACCCAAATTACCTACAGCTTAGTAGGAATTACCTTGAAATTGCTAGGTAGAACTCATAGAGGTAATTGGGGTTACAGGTAGGTAGGGCTTGGGGTTTCACCTTATAGCGTTTCGGAATGTGGGAATCAGGCTGTAGGAGTTGGATCTTAGCGTTTGAGGATTCAGGGCTTAGAAGGTGGGATTCAGGACTCGGCTTGGGGCTTGGGGGTCCAGGGTTTAGGGTTCAGGGTTTAGGGACCAGGACCCTTGCTTGTCTCGCCTTGCAGAGCTGCGCGTAACAGGGCTGCCCCTGCCCGGGTGCATTGAGGGTGGGCCAATTGAGGTGTAGGTGAGCCGTTCACCACCTTAACTGAAGAATATTCCACAAATCATATGTAGGATCCTAGAAGAATTTAAGGCATATTCTTAAGTTCAAGGCATATCGGGCTTAGGCTTATACTTATAAACCATAGACCAAAAAATGTTGTGGTAGTTTCTATAAATAGGGGGACCCCAATACAGACCCCAATAAATTATAATCCTCATGGAAGGGACCCCCAAAAAAGGTAGCGCTCATTTTGGACAAGCCCTGAACCCTATTAACCTCATATAAGCCCAGTCTCCATTTCATTTTCCATTTGATTCTCCAGCAATGGGGTAATATCCCTCGAGCCTAATCCCTCAACCCTAGATCTTAAATCTCAAACCCTAAACCCCAAACCCTTTACATATCCCCAACTTTGGGAACCCCCACTTTGATTTGGAAAACCCCTCGTCGGTTGGGCAAGAGCTCCAGGGCAGCATCCTAGGGTATATAGGGGTTATATAGGGGTTATGTTGGGATAATGGAAAATAAAATGGAAACTACTATTTAGGGTTTAGGGTTTAGGGTTGAGGGTTCAGGGTTTTAGGGTTGAGTTTAGGGTCTAGGGTTTACTG
>CAJNIZ010016781.1:0-10543 GCA_905231905.1 Symbiodinium pilosum
TACTACTACTATTACTACTACGACTTTCTAGTTGAACGTCCTAAGCCCTACTCAACCCTGCCTCAAGGACCCCGCATCAGGCTATCGGAACTGCGCGATTGAAATGCAGAGATCTTCATAGAATCCATTTTCCAGTTCCAGCTACTATGGGGGGAACGGTGGACACTAAAAATCCTGCATGACCCTAGATACCTTATACCTTAGGAATTACGGCATTACTGCAGACTAAGGTCATGCAGGCGGGATTTAGTATCAACAACAGGTCTCGAGGAGGTTTTGAGGATTTAGCGGCCTGAGGAAGACAGTTCCCAGTAGGCCCCTGCCCCCCAAGGCCCGTAGCTCTACACATGACCCGCGCAGGCCTGTTGGAGCCTCCCATGTCTTCTAGAGCTCGGGTACCCGCCCCCTTCTCGAGATACATTTTCATTTTGTTGCAGTTTTTGCAGCCATACAAAGTGTTGGAACTTAAGTAGCCTCCTTCTTCGGATAGATGTTTAGACCATCGGCGTCTTCTTTGGGAGCAACCTTTCCTTTACAAGATGGGAATGGTATTCAGCTTGGGTTCAGCACTTTTGCGCTCACGCAAAGGTGGAACAGATCACACTTGAATGTGGCCTTTCAATTTTTTGGGGAAGGTCCTTGTCTCCGTTGGCTCCCTCACTCCATGGTATCAGTATTCTCGGGCAAGACTGTAGTGGCTCAGCGCTCAGGCCGCTTTTTGGGTTTCAAGAGGTCCTTCAAATGATCCATTGGCCGTGGAGTTGCGCATCAAGCACCAAAGTATGAGCAAATTTCGAGCAGTCAAAAACGACACCTGCTCGTCTAAAATTTCCATCCTGGGCATGCATCCCTTCCTTCAGGGATTAAAACATTCCGCCTCTCTAACTACAAGCATTCTTCCCATTCTATATATGCATTATATTTGTATTTTCTTTGTGTACTCTTTTGGTATTCCCCAAAGGACCTTCCGATCTACCCCCACATCACTGAACAGCCCGAGGCCCGGGCTCACGAGGCGGTCCTGGCACGAGCCACAGAACGGGCTTGGCACAGAATGTAGAGTTCAGCATTGGAGGGGAGGGTAGGGTGGAGTCAGGGGAGGGTGCTTGGAGCTTCTAATTGGTACTTCTAACCCGTTTATAAACATACTAGGAGACCCAAAGCGCTTATGACCGGGTTTTAAGTATAGCCTAGCCATGATGGGGCAATAATTGCTCCAAACCCTAAACCCTAAACCCTAAATCCTAAACCCTAACCCTAAACCTTAAACCCTAAACTCTAAACCCTAAACCTTAAACCCTAAACCCTAAACCTCCAAATAGGCAATGGCCGGTCGGATAGGGAAGGGGGAGGTGCACAGGGCCCTTAGGCCGTCACCTCGAGCTATAAGGCCCAGGTGCCATGGACCCTTAAACCTATAGTGGATTATATTGGGGTTATAATAGGATTAAATTGGGGTTATAATAAGGTTACGTTCGGGTTATAATAAGGTTATTTGGGGGTTGTAATGTGGTTATATTAGGGTTTCTAGGGATAATGGAGAAGAAAGTGGAAATTACTATAGTATAATAGGGTATATATTGGGTTTATAGCCCCTCTTGAGTAGATGGACTATCGGGTATATGGGGATCTTATTATAATATACTCAAAGCCATATTCTATCTACTTAAGGGGGTCCATAGGGCTCGGAGCTTAAACATCCTTTACAAGCCAATCACAGGTGAGCAGTTTACAGCTGGGTCTCTACCGCGCCTAGAAGCTATTGAGGTCTAGAGACTTGAACCGTCCTTCCAACATTCCAACAAGTTTGCCGATGGAAGGTTTGGGAGCCGCAAAGGGTTCGTAGCTTTGAGCGCTGCCGTTGTAGCCCCTTAGTATTACACAAGGAAGGAAGGCGGGGCTGTGATCCCAATGCCAGTATCTGCGACCCCTTGAAGCACTGTGGGTATACAAGACAGACATGACATGATAACAACCATCTAGATGGGCTCTAGAGAGCTCGGTACTGTAATATGCACCTCCCGCAGAAACAGCCCATGGCCCTCCAAAACATTGAGTATCCAATGTGCAGTATTTCCATGTATGAGGGGCAGGGAGGGAGGGAGGGAGGGAGGGAGGGAGGGAGGGAGGGATGATTACCCAGACCCCTGCCGGACCCAGAATTTGGACCCCCAATCATTGCTAATTGTCTCCCAGGCACTAGTGGTCCCATGTCGGGGCCTCTTTTTTTTGGATCCCTCAGGTATTCTCAGTAAGCCAAAATCCTCGAACTACCGGATCAAATCTACATTGGGGTCTCCAGATTTACGCTAGTAGTCAACACTCCCATTCTATAACCGTGATATATGAAAAGTGTTTGTCTTTGTCTAGGACCACCATCAAAACGTTGCGGTTCCGCTGATGGCGCACCCACCCAGCACAAATGCAGTCATTTTCATTTCATGTGATTTCATAAGTGCTGGAACGAGGGGGGGTTTCCAGGTTCTTGCCAAAAACGACATCCAGTGGCCTTGCACTGCCAAGTCACCTCTCTTTCTGAGGTGCTGCCAGTGGTCGGCGGGTGAGCATCGGAACCTTAGAAAGCCACTGGGCACTGATGGAATAGTTTTGCTACTTCATCACATGTTGATTGATGAGCATTCTCTGAGATGAATATAGTCGGAGGGAGAGGCATGCCGATTTAAGAGTCAAGGGTAAAGGGAGGCAGTGCTTGCCATTCTGACGCTGCTGCATGAACCCTAAATCCGGCCTTGGCCTTATGCAGAGGCCACGTGCGGCCTGCATCACGCGAAGGCCCGATTGGATCGCAGCAGAGGCCGGGGCTTCCATTGCACAATTTTATTTGGTTGGTTTAGGGTTTACGTAAGGTTTAGGGTTTAGTTCCCCCCAATAATACAACTAAGGATCATAGTATGTTAGTTTCTATCTTGGGCTTCCATCACAATTGTACAATCTGCTGATAAGTTTGGCTCCAACTTTACGTGGTGGTTCCCCCCAATAGGGGAACCCCAATAAACAGCCCAATATTACAATCCTTATTATGGGGACACCCAAGAAGGTACTCTCATGTTTGGGAAACACCCATCCAGTCAGAGGCAGAGATTCAGCTAAGCCCTAAACCCTAAACCCCTAAACCAGAAACCGTAAATCCTAAAACCCTAAACCCTAAACCCCTAAACCCCTAAACCCTAAACCCTAAACTCTAAACCCTAAACCCTAGATCCCTAAACCCTAAACCCTTAAACCAGAAAAGAAGTCGGGGATAGCCAAGGTCTGAGGACATAGGCATTTGAAGCAGAAGTTCTCTCCTCCCATACTTAGGGTTGCATGGGTTTGGGCTTTTAGGCCTTCGGGTTTAGGGGTTGATGGGTTTGGGGTTTAAGGTTTAGGGTTTAGGATTTGATGCGTTTGGGCTCTGGGTTTTGGTTGATCATTACCTTACTGCAGCTTAGTAGGTGATAAGGGCAGAAAATCCCCATATAATGTTTTCCCTCAACCCCTGCCAAGCCCCCAGTAAGCCTACAAGCTGCGCGCACGCTTACTCCAAAACACACTGCGCAGGTATAGCTCTACTGGAGAGATGTTTTTTTATGTTCAACAGTTTGTGGGTGTAATCATTGGGGTAGAGCATGAATCAGGAGAGAACACCTCCGGATTTGCAGCTGTCTGTGAGATTCTGGAATCTGGAAGTCAGGCTATAGAACTGTTGTGATGCATTTCCAATCTGATGGCATCAAGTTGTTTATTTCCAGATGTTGAAGTTTTGATTGGGGCGGGGGGTTAGGGCCAACCATTCAGGATTCGGTCTGTTGATAAGCCTGGGGAATGCCGGAGAGCGAGCAAAGTAGATCCACTGTTGAAGGCGCGGGTGCGTTGAACTGATCTGTCCAGCGTTATGTTTGTTATCTGGGATAGATATACTTGCAGACCCCGGTAGATATTCTGCTTGGTGATCTTTACGTGACCTGCCCGCTGTTTTGACTGAGCCGCATAAGGATAAGATCCGTCTGAGTGTTGCTCAGCTGACTACATGTAATTGAAATCTTCTGAAGCCATGATGCCCGTTATGGTTAATCAGGCTCTGAGGGGTTATTTAGACAGCCGTGGGTGGTTATCAGCTTTTTTCAATGTTGTTGTAGGTGACATGAATACGGTCACAGTTGGTCATCGCACCTACAGGCGGACTATATAGCTGCGCCTGACCCTGCAAGTGGACTGACTAGCCTTCGTCATTCCAAGCATACCTCTAAAACTTAAACCTTGCGCTTAGGGTTTAGCGTTTAGGATCCTTATTATCCCCCCCCGCCCCCCCACTCCCCCATTCGAAGAAAGTCGCCTAAAGAGACCCCAATAGGGCATTAGCTAGCCTGGGTTGGGATCTATTTGGTGGGGAGGGAGGGGCACTTGGAGGTTCATGCTAATGGAAAGCTACTAATTATTCATGTGCTTGTCACCCATTTATAACCCCTTTCTGGTTATAATTGAGCTATCAGCACCAGTTATCATTGGGTTGAACCTCCAAGTAGTAGAACTCTTTGTCAGTCAAGCTGTAAAAACCTGAACCCTAAACTCTGCGGGAGCCAGGGGGAGCAGTCTAGGGCTTCCCTGAACCCTAAGCCCTAATCCCAAGCGAAACTGCAGGTCTGCGCCCTCCACGGCTCGTGTGCAAAAGGTGGGACTTCCATTCTCTTGGATAATGTAGGGGACTACCAGGGTTTAGGGTTTGAGGTTCGACATTGCAGGGGCCTAAATAGTTCGAGCAGGGGTTTAGTGTACAGGCTAGTGTTGTTTTGCAAGATTTATAAGGCTTACTACAGTAGGGAAAACTGTGATTATAACTAGGTACGGTAATGTCTCCTAGTCCCTTTGTACGTACTGTTATAGATAACATTAGTCTTTAGTATGCGTGCTAGTTCTTATGCCGTCCATAGCCCTAAACCTTACACCCTAAATCCTAAACCCTAAATCCGAAACCCTAAAACGCCCCAACCCCTAAACACCTAAAGCCTTCGGGAGATTTTCGAAAACTCGGCTGTCATTCCGGGGGGTTGGGGTTACCTAGCATCATTCGCAGCAACCCTGGACCGGTATCTGCCAGCAGACTGTGTTCATTTGCTTTTCGTGTGTTTCCGTGAAATGGCGTGGCGGCGGCTTCTGATCTGTTCTTCTTTGTGGAACTGAGGTACAACTGTCAGTTCTTAGTATTTTTTTAGGGGTGGAGTGAGATGATCGTAGGGGTCAAGCAGGATCAAGCAGGCAGTTGCAAGCTAGATGATTGATTAGGAGTGGGTTTCGATTTTTTAAAAGACATATTTCAACCTTGGCGATTGTTTCTTTTCTTATCGCTAGCCTGGACAAGAAGAAAGCCAATGAACAATCGGAGGCAAAAGCGCCATAATCTGGTTGCAGCAAAAGAAGCTACCACTTCTTTTTGGTCGGAAGGCCCTGTTGGTTACCCCAAGCCGCCAGGCTTTAGAGTAGTGTAGCAGCCATTTGGCAGCCAGAGGGCCTTTGATTGGGGCTGTGCTGCTCGAGCACACCCAATGATTTTTTCATCATATTCACATAGAAGCCTGAATAGTTACCGAGATCATTCCCCCTTACCTGTAAATCACTGCAGATAATGTGGGGGGCTAGCCAGAAAGGTTGTCCAGAAGTATTATGGGTGCTTAGGCAGGGATGGTGGAGTGAATCTCTATGACTCTGTGGTAGTCCGGCTGCCCTTAATCCTTCACTCAACCCTACTCTGGATGCCCCGAGGGAAAGGCCCTTACCGGGCCCACCGCACAAAAGCACAGATCCTGTGTAATCCTAAGTTTAAGAAACTTCTTCCTAACAGTCTATTGCTAAGTCTATTACTCCGTTTCATCTTGTTAGACCGGTAACCATGACTCCAAAGCAAGTCTCCAGCTGCTGCCATCAGCAGGTGCAGACTGGGGCCCCCAGGCCCGCCATCACCAATTACGCCTGCGCCGCAGCAGCTCAGGGTCCAGGGTTCAGGGTTTAGAGGTTTGCCTGTGTACGCCAGGGAGAGAGAGAGAGAGAGAGTCAGAGAGAGAGAGAGAGAGAGAACGAGTGAGTGAGTGACAAGGATCCCGAAAAGGGTTTAGGGTTGTAGGGTTTAGGGTTACCCCAGTATTCATCTCATGTCGTTTTTCTTTTACATTTCATTCTCCACTCTGGGTGGAATATCCCTGAACCCTGAAGCTTCTACCATCCTATAACAGACGTACACATATACATATATATATATATACATGTATATGTCTAGGTTGGTCAGGTGGTAACTTCAGGGAGGGTTTGCCAGGTTGTCCTCACATGCTTTTTGGTGAAGCATGGAAGGAGTGTAGGAACCTCCCCTTACGAACAAAACCCCAGCCGCCCTTACAATGGATATTTTCAATATAGCAGCTTTATATGTGTATACATACGCACACACACATATATATATTTACATACATATATATGTATACGTATGTTGAAAGATGTATTGGCGGGGTGGGCGAGGGCGTGGTGATAAGTCAGGGAAGGTGATTGCCAGCATTGCGGGGAGACCCCTACACAGGGCCACGCGAAGACTAGTGTCCTTTGCCTAAACCCTACACCTTAAATCATCCTTTTGAACCGGGTTCCATGTTAGTTTGGGGCTGGTCGTCCCAGCATAATCTTTACAACCCCTAAGAGGGTAAGCCCCCAGCACACCCTAAACCCTAAATCATAAAAGCCCAAAAGGCCTTAACCCCAACCCGAAGGCCCTGAAGCAAACCCCTGGCTGAGGTTTCCGGGCCACGTCCCGGCAGCAGAGGGGCAGGAGGCGGTCGATTCACGCGAAGCCTGCAGTAACGAAGTCTCCTTCCGGCCAAGTGGGTAGTTTGATATAGATCCGTGATTAATAACTACCCCCGGATGCCTACTAGAATCCCATTGAGGCGGTTTTTCTAATTAGTTGTACATTAGAGGTTTAAGGTTTAGGGTTTAGGGCTTAGGGTTGGGGATGCATACCCTCCCAAAAACTAACCTGTGGGACAGCAGCCTACGAGGAACCCTTTTCAGATTCTGTACTAGTTTGGAGGACTGTAGGCCTTCGGATGTACTAGGAATGGAAATTCGCATGGAAAATGATATGGAAAATGGAGTGGACATTGGGGCAATGCAGGGTTGTGTAGTATTCCATTTGGGATACTGCAGGCTCCAACATAAAATCAGTTCAATTCCTCGACATCCGCTTATCCTGCATCATCATCACCTGTGGCAGGGACTGCTGGAATCCGCTCCTAAGCCCAACGCATCCTTAAGGTTGTTTTGAAGGGCCCCCCTACTTTGAGAACCTCCTCAAGTTCGCGGCAAGACAAGAAGCCGTGAGGGACAAGGGCCCGCAGTGCTGTTAAAGTCAGTCTTTCGACTTCTTGTTGATTAGTCTTCGGGTCATTTTCGAAAATACTGTTTGTAGTGTTAATACTTTTGTTGTTAGCATCTAAAGTATAATCAGAAACAGCAAGGCAGGATTTCGAATCGAATCCCAAGGAGGGACCGGGTACGTCGCGAGTACCTGAGTTAGGTAGACTTGCAGAAGCATCGAAGATAACTCCTAGCTTTGCATGGAAGTTGAGACAAGTTTTCTGCGCAGGCAAGCAAGTCGTAGACCACAAAAGCAGTGACAGCAACGGCTTGAGAATATCCTGGGGACCTAGAACCCGTAAACCATAAATCCTACATCTCTTGAGCTAGTGCTGAAGGCGGGACTGTGCCGCCAGCTGGCGGGGAGGCATCGCAATTCCAAGTTGGGTACTGCCCCTACCCAATAACAGTTGGATGATATTTATATTACAAGTATATATATATATACACATATAGCCCCTAATATGACCCCTATTGTAGACTCACGGCTTGCATCCTTGCTGGCCAGTTTTGATTTGTCAAAAAAATCCATTGGTTAATTTCACGAGTATTGCGATTATTTTAATTACTACCTTGGTCACTGTTGTTATTAGTTCGATTATGCTTTCAGTTAGTACTATTACTTTCTGCATTAGAAGTCTGTGCCTTTGGGATGTAGCTAGACGCATGCTTAGCATGCATCAGGCCTGCTCGCAATTGAAATTTGCCTGCGGCAGGTGCCCATGAAACCGCTTTGGGGGCATGGAAGCCATGGATGCAATCGAAAGTAGACAGCACTAAGGCTTCTACAGGGCCCCATCCGAATGCATAGGGGGGAGCTACGCAGCTACACAAAACACAAGCCTCTGACCCTAAACCCTGAACCGTAAGCCTTTTCTTATCAGAAACTTCATCTTGCACTCAGTGACTCCAAAGCATGGCATCCTAAAGGTGGTAAAGAGGCGAATTCCCAGTGCCCCCAGGATGGAACCACATTGGCACCCTTGAGTTGTTAGGGTTTAGGGTTTTGGGCCTCAAGTGTGTCTTGAGGCTCATAGGCCTCAGCGGGCAGGAAGCCTCAATCTATTGACCCATAACACTGACAATTCTGTGTAATCTGTAATATCGCTGAAGCCTAAACCCTAAATCCCTGCATTCTGGGACGCATGCCGGATGCCACCAAAGCCCTAAACAGAAACCGCTGATGAAGCTGATCAACTCTTGCAAGCCTCACTACCGTTTAAGGTCTAGGAGTTGAAGCCCTATACCGACAACAGATCACATCGAAAGTGTTAGGGTGTAGGGTTTAGGGTTTACTGTGGTTGGGTTGCAGGTTTATAGAGGGGTAAACCTTTTACCGAGGTCCTCCTTTAGTGAGAGGTTTAGTTGAGGATGATTAGGGCGAATTAAGGTAAGCTCGTGGCGGGGAAAATAGTACCAGGGGTGCTTTAACCCTAACCCCAAAACCTCAAACCTCCAGCCCTGTACGGGAAATCCATGGCATATTGGCATGCCACAGCTTTGGAAGGTTAGTTTGAGCCCTGGGGGCTGGCAAAAGCCCGTGGTGCGGCCTGCGGTGCAGTGAGTTACTGAGTTCCGGGTTTAGGGTTTAGAGTTCTGGGTTTAGGGTTCAGGTTTAGGGTTTAGCGGACTCACGACACAACCCGACCTCACCCCCCTGGGTGCTTTATATGAAAGATGGTGTTAAGGAGGTTTACCGTTAGATTTAGGAAAACATTAGAAACAAGTTGGCTTTTCCACAGCGAGGTTTTTGCGTTTTAAAAGCTGCTAAGAGCAATTCTTGGTAACCCCAATATATTATAGCAGTTTCCATTTCATTTTCCATTATCCTTATATAACCTCGATTTACTGTAGTAGTTTCCAGTTCAGAGCCAGCGGGCCTTGTGGACCCTGCCGTGCCTGGGAACTTTCACGTCGCAGTTTTTTAGGTTTAGGGTTTAGGGTTGGTATTCACTGGGTTATGCCCCGCACTGTCGCAGTGGGATAATATTTGTAATATAGTTATACGCAGCCCGTAATATGACCTCTAATATAGACTGTTCCAGCGTTGGGGCAGTACCCATGGCGTTCAACAAGAAATGCAGGAGTGAGTTGTTGCCAGCCACTCAAGATTCTACAGTCTTTGTACGGCCTCCAGTTTCTTTTCCTAGTTGGGAGTCGGGTCTGCTGTACACATGTTATCGAGAGCCGCGATGATAGGTGTGTAAGGTGTAACTCCTCCCATGAACACCCTTTACTTGTAAATTTGGGCAGAAGTTGGGGAGTGTGAGTTGGCGTGAGGCCAAGGCTAAAACATTCCCTGCGCCCAACCCAACCTTTCAAAAGCCCCAACCAGCTGAGAATGGAGCCGAACTGTACGCAGGGAAACCACGCTCCAAGCCTATAGCCCCAGTCACCCCAAAACCCTGCTCCATACTTCAACCATGCGAGTGTTCAAGGTCAAGGCCCAGAACCTTATCCTAACCTACTTTCAGCCCCGAACGCCCACTGTACATACCTGGCCAATCAGGATTGGATTCCTTCCTACATCTTATACGCGCTGTAGTATAATAACATGTTACGGTCCGCTTCCGAAAAAGAGGGCGCCTTTGGGATTTCATACTTGTGGAAATCTTTGGTGTATACTAGATGGTACTAAATGTGAGGGTCCGTAATATACAGGGGACCAAAAAGAGACAACCCACCCCCACACCCCTGGCAGGGTAAGACCCTAAAGGTAAACCCTAAACGCCACACTAAACCATAGAAGCTAGAACTTGACGCCTTCACGCCCCGCTCAATCCGCAGTCCCAAGCCCTAAGCCCTAAACCCAAGAAAAAAACACTAAACCCTAAACCCCTTTTGCAGTGTAGCGCTCATTTGCTCGGACCTCAGAGATAGCGCAGAGTAAACCCCTGAACCCCTCAACCCCAAACCCCTAAACCCTACCTAAACCCTGAATCCTAAATAGTAGTTTCCATTTTCTTTTCCATTATCCCTATATAACCTTTATATACAACCTGAATCCTAGCCCTAAAACCCCTTAACGCCCTAAACCCCCTAAACCACCTGAACCCCTAAACCCTGAATCCTAGCTGAAATAAGGAGACCCCAATATAGACCCCAATATACTATAGTCCTTATTATGGGGACCCCAAACAAGGTA
>CAJNIZ010016781.1:14425-32951 GCA_905231905.1 Symbiodinium pilosum
TTAGGGTTCAGGGGGCAAAGGTTTAAGGTTTAGGGTTATATGACATACTCGTACGCTGTCAATTGCAAATAAGGGGGACCACGATGTAGACCCCAAAATGCTATAGTCCTTACTATTGAGGCTCCACAAAGGGTACCCCTAATTTTAGGGGAAACTCCTCTTTCAGGGGCTACTATAAGGATTCCTTCCATTCATTGCTAACCAAAGGTCAGATTAAAGCTTTGAGGATGGGTTCGACATGGTATACCGGCAATGCTGAAAAGGAATTGAGACCTACAGTATTACTGTTTGGGGAATAATCAAAGAGATAAGCTTGAACCTTGATCGCAACAACTCAAGCGCGGAGTCTGCATTTGAGGGATTGGGGTTGCGGTTTAGGATCTCCCTATATTACCCAAATATAACCTTCTATAATATACTTAGTAGTTTCCATTTTCTTTTCCATTATCCCTATATTACCCCTATGAAGGTGCCTATAGGCTGAGTCTTTTGGCTTCAGCCTGCAGGGCGTGCCCGTTTTTGTGGCTTTCAGGAGGGGTGCGCCGCGCACAGATGGCTTTTGCATTTGCTTTTTGCGGCTCGTGGATCACTGCGTATAATGGTACATAAACTTAGATAACGCTATAGTTATACCCTAATACAAATTTTTTATAACCCGATATAATGGGGAACAACCCTGAAATCTAGTTGGAGTCTCGGTGGTCAAGATCAGAGTTATTGCAATGGAATCAAAAGGCTGCAAACTGTGCCATGGACTCGATTCTTCAGCCCCAGAGTTCCAACCCCCACTGCCGGACCCTATCTGTAGTCTCCTTAGGAATCATTTTCATATTTACTATCATAGTACAGCCGTTTTGTTCTTATGGGTTTAGGGCCTGTTTAGGGAGATTGAAGATATGAGGTTTCAAAAAGGTAGGGGTCCGTATTGGCGGGCCCTTCAACTCAAAAAGGCTTATCGCATTTTGGTAACTTCATGGAACCCCCCATGGTGAGCAGCAAATGGACCATGGCAATTGGAGACTTGCAATTAGCTTGGGTCATTCCCCCTGGCAGTAGCTGCCCTCAAAGGGGTTTTATGAAGAAGCTATTTTAAGTCTTCTTGTCTCCCGTGGTAACTTGTGCTGGAATGGGACTGACCCAAGGTGCCGGGAAAAGCGCACTGGGGTCCGGCGGAGATGGTATCTGTACTTATAACCCCTATTAGCCACATAAGGATGCTCCCAGTTATGCCCATTGTTATTCTACTGGCATTTATGGCCAGGGCCACTTGTATTGAGCCTCTAGGTTCCAGTGCTGTACCCCGTTCTAATGGAGCTAAACTGGGATAATCTTAGCTTGTATATAGGGTAATGCAAGGTCATATAGGAATTAAGTAGGGCTGTAACATAGGGATAGGGATGATATGACTTCCAGGGTTTCAGTGTTGTCGTACCTTTTCAGAAAGCCTGCAGACTACGTGACTACATTGGTTCATGCAAGGGCCCAAGGGCAAGGGGGCCATATTGCAGGCACCTTTTTTTGGGTGCGAACTTGAAAAATCCTGGAACCCTAACTCTCAAGCAAAGCATGAACTTACGCCTCTTCGGCATCCGACAGACATCCCCATCAGACACCTTAAATCCTAAATCCCATAATCCCAAAGCCTGAGCTCCCAAATGGGTGTTTCTAAAAACCAGGGTCCCCCTGAGATATTGCCAAAAAGTACAAACGTTGTTCTAGGAAGCCCTCAAAGAGGATCAGAAACCGCCCCACCAAATCCAAAATCTAAACCCCCAAATCCTACGCCCCAAACCCTAAACCTTAGATCCTAAACCCTAAATCCTAAATCCCCAAACCCTATACTATACCCTAACGTGTGGTAACCCCCAAGACCCTTAGCCTCTCGAAAGGCTCAGCAGGCCGAATTTGAGGCTGGCATGTGGGTCTCATGGGTTTAGGGATTTAGGGTTTAGGGTTTAGGGATTTTGGGTTTTAGGGTTTAGGGATTTTGGGTTTTAGGGTTTAGGGTTTCTGGTTTAGGGATTTAGGGTTTAGGGTTTAGGGTCATCAGTAAGAAGGCTAACAAAACTGTGCTTGTACTTGCAGGTCATGTAGGGTTTAGGTTTGGGGTTAGGGTGTAGGGATATTACCGTATGACTCCCCGATAAAAGGAGAATCAAACCGAGAAGACAGCGGACAATGAAATTGAAACTGGGGTTGGATAGAGGTGTATCCAGATTGTAGGGCGAAGGCTTACATATTTTTATGTTGAGGTCTATTTGAACTAGCTCATACCATGATTTTTATTTATGGGTCATGTTTAACGTGGTCTCGGGCGTTGAGGGTTAAGAGTTGTTGGGTCAAGGTTTGTGGTTAAGTTAAGGTTGAGGGTTTTGGAGCTTTGGAGGTTGTGGTCTGTGGGGCACTTGTTTTTTTGAGTGGAGGGTTTGAGGGTTTGGGAGTTTTAGGTGGAGGTCTTAGGAATATGTATATAAATATAAACATATATATATATATCAATATCATATTTGGATATCCCTCAGAAGAGGGGTACCCTTAGGGAGCATTGGGATGTGTGGGCACGAAAAGGCCACTATGGGGCTCCGCTCTGGGATATGTGGGATAATGAGAAACTGCACTTGTACCCATAGCGTACACGCCTAACCCCCAGGAAATTCTCCCGCAGTGGTCCAGAGGTTTGGGCTGGAGTGATGGTTAGGTTGACCTGGGAGAAGCCTAAGATCTGCCTTGGATGATATGCTGAGCAAGGTTGTCAGGCGTGGAGTTTGTGGGGGCTCAGGCAGTTCTTTCAGGACATCCGACCCGAACTGGTTCAGAACAACGTACTGAACGCTGATGCAGGATGAGAGGGCCTGTTGGTCTGTAGGTGAATTTGCATGCAGCCGTCGGCTGGTAGTCGTAGATTTCGAAACTGCAGTAGTCCCCTTCTCTAATCACCAACCCCCCCACTCTCTATATTAAACCCTCCCGGTATCCTACCACATACATTAAGGGGCAATGTTTATCATTAAGGGGGTTGGGGGTTTCATGCATAGGGGGAGGCGACCTATGAGCTATCCAAAATCAGGAGCCAAGCTGTCATCCTACCCAGTTCTTACACGCTTCGTGGCATTGGCGGCAAGAATGCGGGGCACAATCCCTAGCTACTGGCAGAGCTATCCTAACCTCCCTAACCTTACACAGATCTTCAGGGACGTATGCTGAAGATTCCATGATTATTCAAGAAGCAGGAGGAAGACGAAGGGGATGGCGGTTTCGCGGTGCCCGAGCCTACGCCTGAGCTGCTTTGCATCCCTAGATTGCTTGTCGCGTTTTGGTAACCCCAACCCATCGAAACAGGACGGAGCCCTGAGGCGCCCACATGCCACTACACGTGCGTCGAGGCCTTTTCCTTTTTCCTTGTTTCTGCTGCTTCAGCCCTAACTTCGAACATCTTTAGAAGGGGCTATGCTCCCTTAACTTGGAGAGACCCTATAATCCCTATTATGCACCCTGAGCGCCCAGGTCGGATGAGGACATCCGTGCAGACCCACAGGCACGTGTTCCATCAACGCCGAGTAGAGGTGTGTCCACTGGGGGGGTCAGGGGGACTAAGTAAGCACACACGTATCATCACTATAAGCCATGTAATAACCCCAACCTACTTTCTAAGTCCACCTGACCCTCCAAGTAGGGGTTGAGGATTTAGCGGTTGAAGTCCGCCCCAAAAGCATGCCTGCGGGAATGAAAGCAGTGCGCTTGCCACTATTTGAGCGTTGCTGAGAAGAGGATCCACCAACTGCTTATGAACGAGGGTTTCCTACGTATGACAGGTGCCTAAAGATGAGCACCCTACGCCGCTACGCCTTGATGCTCATGTTAGGGCAGTTGCGGACCCGTACAGGAGGTCCAGTCTGTTGATTTTCGCATGGTCCCTCTAGACATCTGAGACCAGACGGCTCTGAGGCTTCAGTGCATGTAAGCCTTGCAGGCGGAGGACTCTTGCACTGACCTAAGTTAGATTGGGGTTTCCATAAACAGGGGGCCCAAATTTTCATCACTGTTGAGACTCCCCCAAAAAGCGACACCCAATTTTTGGAACCCAGTTCGTGACAGCTGAACTCCAGCTAGGCGTCGAATTAGACCTACCCTGCAGTGTTATTCCAATTATCCTAGTGTGGAAGGCTGAATAATCGCTGTTAGTATTCGATGGTAATCCTTACTCACATATCTGTAGCAGACTATACCCCAAACCCAATGTTATTTAGATATGAGCCACAGTCTATAGTCCCCTATATAATCCCCTCTATAACCCCCTTTTAAGGAGTTTAGACTACAGCTCTATGATGCTGGCAGTATTTCAGTGTTCACATCGGCCCATATGAGCCATTGTCTAAACTCCTAGTATCCCCCTTAATATCCCCTAGAGTAGTCCCCTAGATAATCCCCTATATAACCCCCCTTTAAGGAGTTTAGACTATAGCTCTACGATGCTTGCATTATTTCAGTGTTCACATCGGCCCCATATGCTCCCACGAGCTACCTCCATGCACAGGGCGGCGGCGGTGGCTTCGTGATGCCAGGGCCCAAGGTCCTAAGGAACTTTCAGGTGTAGGGTTTAGGGAGAAGCCTCACATAGCCCTTGTACATATATATATATACATAAATGAACAAACAAATAAATAAATGAATATATATATATATGTATACACTAGGTGCCCATTGAAGCCGTATATGGGCCTTCTTCAGTGGTACCAGTACCCCTCCATCTGAAAGTTCTCGTAACCCTGAACCTCAAACCCTAAACCCTAGATCCTAATGGTCCCTGGGAAGCTTCGAGATGTCTAGGCTGGAGGTAGCGTTGAACCGTACAGACCTCAGGAGGTGGCTTCTGAAAAAGATGAGGCCCTAGGGGACCTTAGGGAAATTACAAGGGCTATTATGGGAGTATGGGGGTCCTTACTAGAGATTATTTGTAGGGATCAGTTTGAGAAACTCCCAGGATATGGCATTTGGAAGGGAGGTGGACAGGAAGGCTTAAGTTGTTGGTCGCAGTGGGGGACTTTGTGGATTTCAGGGTCTGGGAGACCAAGTGATCCTTGCTATGGTCCTCACTTGTTTTGGATCTTCACATTCGCCTTAACTCTTAACTTCAACTCTGAGCTTGAGCCCACTGAACACAGGCTTTCACGAGGGGTTTAATTCAGTGTAGGCAGTTATCGGGAGGAAGTGCGTAGAGTTCTCTGGAGTTCGCATGCAGAACACGACGCATTTCAAAATGTGGGTTTTGAAGAACTTCAAGAAGACAGTTCAAATTCTTGATCTAGGATAGGGCTTAGGGTTTAGAGTACGCTGCGAAATCAAGGGCCCAAGGGTTTGCAGGGTTGCATCCAAACAGCTCTTGCGTATGACTGCTGCGTGACTGCGGAGCATCCAAGAAGTTCGAAATGGGAAATTTCTTCCTACCTTGGCTGTGGTGGTGTCAGTTTTTCCTGATCCAGAGCTGCACCGCTACATGAGCTTTAGTCTAAACTCCTTTTGTGGGGGTTATATAGGGGATTGTATAGGGGACTACTATAGGGTTATTAAGGGGGATACTAGGAGTTTAGACTACAGCTCATATGATCATGTGCAGGCAGAGGTATTGCCACGTACTGCTGGCTGCGGGTGGATTGAATACTGCATTGCCCACATCAAAGATGCGTTTCATTCCGGGGTTTGAAGTTTCCTGAAGTCTTGCAGCGCCTAGTCCGTTGTTTTATCAAGAGTAAGACCGGTAGCAAGCAGTGGCAACAGATGCTTCGGAACCAGCTTCTCGCTGACAAGGATGCTCGGCTGCATGATTTCGGCTCACGTGTCCGTGGCAGCGATGAGAAAGACTCTTGTCGCTAGAGCTGCGCTCCGGCACGAGAAAGACTCTTGTTGCTGGAGCTGCGCTCTACCATTACGTCGAGTCACACTGGGCGCTTTAACCCTCAACGCCTAGAACCCTCGCTGATGTGGACCGCTATTTTGGGAGGATTCATTCTTATCCGAGTCCACCTATCCAACTCCTAGGTCCCACTCCTCTCTGAGTTTCCATTCCAAAAAAGGCGATTCCCCCTTTACATCCCCCAAAGCTACTATAGTCATTCTTGCAGGGACCCTCCAAAACAGACCTCTAGCCTTTGGAACCCCCCAAGTATGCCCCATATACCCCATATTCTATCTACTTAAGGAGGACTATAACCCCAATATATGCCCTATTATAATATAGTAGTTCCCATTGTCTTTTCCATTATCTCAATATAACCCCTATATCACCCTATACCCTAAACCTTAAACCCTAAATGATATTGGTAATTATTTAGGCCCCTATATTATGTTCCATGGCACCTCTGGGCCCTGCGGATTTGGCGCTGCCGGCGCCTGCACAATGGCCCCACACCCGGGTGCCATGGCTTCGTTCAGGTTTAGGGTTTAGGGGTTGCGGATAAATGGTCGTTTCCCGAAAAGGACACCAATATAGATCCCCAAATCCTCTATTCCTTATTGTAGGGACCCCCGAAAAGGTACCCCTGATTCAGGCGAACCCCCATCTAGGGTTGTGGGACGTGTGATATATGCGATTTATGGCGAAAAGGGGGTTTCATGTAGTTAGGGCGTGTACGTCAGCTGTTTCACTACGTGCGCCAGGGTAGGGTTTGTACAGGGCGTACGTGGAGCTTCCTGGCTAAGCGGCGCGCGTTTTGCCGGCTTGCGCTGCCAAAGGGGAGTTTCCCAAAATAGAGGGACCCCAGGATAGACCCTAATACATTCTATTTTAAATTCTTAGAATGGGGACTCACAACTGGCACCCCTAATTTTGGGAAGCCCCCAAATTACGGCTGCGACCCGGACCCCGTGCGGGAGGGCTCAGGTCTGCCGGTTAAGGCTGGAAAGCTTTGCAGGCATTTTTGGACTAGATCTTGCGGTCATGATTTTACGGGCTGGACACAGCTTTTTTACAACTTGCAGTCTTCTTGGAACCCTGAACCCTAGGTTCTGGAACCACTGACGTTGAAACCCAAAGCCTTCCATCTTTCAGATTTTCGCACCTGTATGAATCCTAAGAACCCATCCAGCTTGACACTCGGGCCTCAATCTAAATCGAAAAGTCTTGCCAGATCGCAGCCTATGCGCAAGTAGTTGTAGTTTCCATTTGGACTGCCGGATCCACAAGAGGGAGCCATCTTTCATTGTTTACAAGTCCCGGGGCTATTGTCAGACAAAGCTGTCTTGAGTAATATAGTTGCAGGTACTGATCACGCAAGTTTGCGCCGGACACCCCAAGCCCTTTGCCTGAGGTCTTTTTGAATCCCCACAGCGCGCAAGAGCAGGCACAATGCTTCAGCTGTGTCCAATCTAGGTATTGAGATCTTGCGGGTACTCTGCGTTTCTCCAGGCTTAGCTTCTATACGGGCACCTCCATTGGGAAGGAAAAGTTGTGCCGCCCGCAAAGGAAGGAAAGACTTCACGTTGTACCCCAAATCCCCAAATTGGACCCTGTGGCTGACCGTACTTCTTAGTGCTAGGTCTTTTACACCCGCCAGCTAGGTGGTGCCCAAGAGAGGGTTCGCAATCTAATGTGTATTCCTGACTTGAGCCCTTGGCAAAATCGGGGTCCATCTTTCAGAGAGACGTGGAGTTCTCGAAGGGGTTAATTTCCGCCGAAATTCGGAGCTGGGAATACGGAGCGGTGGCTTCGAATCTTCTTTTCACAAGAAGTAATTAAGAGCAGACGCCGGGGACCGTCATCCAGTAAGCTTTCGAGTTAGATTTTGGCAGGGAATTCGAACTAGAGAAAGAAGTGGCGTGAAGGATCTTGGACAGGATCCGTGGGCCGAGACCTCTGACTTGTATGCATATAGCACCTGGTGCCACAGCATTTGACATGTCTTCCAGTCTAGCACAGAGACGAAGGGTTTGGGCAGCTGTGCAGGTGTTCGCTGATAAGCGGCTCCTACTTGGCAATGCAGTGTTAGCCCATCTTGAAATAGCAACAGCGCCTCTAGATGTGTAAGTTGCGTCGGGCAAGCCCGAACGCATGCACCTTCCATCATTCCGTGTTGACAAGAGGTCTGCGTTTGCCCGTTTGAATCAAACCCCAACAGACAGGACAGAGACTACTCTCGTGTGAGGCATATGTGTGGGGTTTAAGGCTTGTCTGGGCAAGGGTACATTCCCTGTACTTGCAACGTCACTCCTGCAGCTGCCCTTGAGTTTGACCATACTTGCAGATTTCCCTTTCACCACCCGTTTTTGAAACCTGCCCGACAAAAACTAGGGTTTTATAGGCCCCCTAGTCCCTCAACCGTGAAGCGCTAAACCCAAAACCCCGTGAGTTCATTGCAGAGGCGTTTGAGGTCATCCAGCGCACCGTGTCACCGGAAGCGCAGAGCTACTTCCAACGGATTCTGCGAGCTCGCCGTCTCATTCTGTAGGGACTAATAAGGCGTTTATGGGGGAGTATATAAGGATCTTAGGAGATTACGCAGGGCATTATGCAGGATTCATAGAGGATTACAGAAGGGATTTGGGTAATGGGGTACAAAAAGAGGATTTATCGTTTTAGATAGGTACTATTCGGGAGGTTGAAAGAACGAGGTTTTCATATGACAGGGAGAGAGAGGGCGACTCAAGAAGTAGGAGCCCCTGTCTAGGGAGGTTCGGAAGAAGCAAGCATGTGGAGGGAAGGCAGAACGCCTGCTTTGGAAGAAAACACGACTGCATTTGAAGCGGGCGAACCCAAAACTTATGAGAACCCCAACTTCCATCCTGCAAAGTTTGGTCTGACTGATTGGCCGTTTGCTTCTTTCTGACGGCTTGAACTTTGTCGAAATCCGTGCAATTCCGGGTTCAAGGGTTTCTGGTATAGGGTCGGACATCCAGCTTCTGGTCATTCCGTCAGTCAGTGCTTTCAGCAAGGAGTTATGGAAATTCCGAGTAATTACCGTGTGTGATTTGATTGGGGGGAAACTTCAAAGCTCGGACGTTACCAAGCCCAGGTGACGCAGAGTGAATTGGAAAAGCTTCTCATCCACAGGGTGACGTAGCTTGGCTTTCGTGTAGCAACTTTAGTCATTGATGCCGTTTTTCAGGGTGGTCTCTTCGTTGCCCAAACATGAGAAATCAGGGAGCTTTTGTTTGTGTTTCCTCCAGTTTAAGACTGGCTTGGGTTGTTGGATTGGGTTGTTGTTTATTCTTTTTTTACCGGTTCTAGTATGCTTGATACGGTTCGCGAGGGACAGGTGAGGACCTTCGTAGACCCTGCTGAGTACCTCAATCTATTCGGGTTGGTATCCTCCGTTTTTGACCGTTGTGCCCACCGGACAACTCATCATATGGCTGATAGGGGTAGGGGTTATAGGTATTCTTACTGAGCTCACCTGAAAGCTTGAGGGGTTCTACAGTGAGGATCCTTATTTGGGGCGTATAACCAGCTGGCCGTCTGAATGTTATACCCTCAGCTCTTCACAATAAACCGTGTAGTCCCGCTGGACGAAACTTGGGGGAGTTGGGTTGCTGGTCGCTTTGGCAACTTGCCGTTCATGACTTGAATGGAACGCTTGGGTGCTTCAATCTTTTGGCTCTTGTGTCATGCTTGACAGCCTATGCGATCAGGACACTTTTTTGGTTGTGCTTTTTGTATTAATACAGTACCTGGAGGGTCATGGGGACTTGGTAAATGGGTTAATAATGGGGGTAATTGAGGTTGTTATATGGCTTATCCTGGTCATTAACCTAGTTACTAAGTCCCCAGGACTCTCCAAGTATGGAAAGGAAGCGAAGAAGGCTAATTGTGGTGCTAGGCCTGCTACATCGAAAAAAATGTTCTAGATATCCTCCCCAAGCTAACTTGGACCCCCCGTTCAAGGCTACACACGCTTCTTCTTTAAAAGGTGAAAAAGGGTTGCAAGTGGTTTGGGGGAGGGTTCGCTTTAGGCGTTGACGTGCAGCCGAATGACAGATGTTTCAGGTAAATTATTTGCTGGCGCAACTCTGTGCGAAACTTGGTCGTCCTAGATACCCTGAGCTACTGAGATGGAAACAATGGCTCAGGATCAGGATAACTAAGCATGTAGCTACTTCCTGGGCCATCTACACAGGAAGTCATAAGTCACTAGACTTGAGATAAGTCCTTGGGCCCCCCGTGGGGAAGCCACACTAAACCCGACACCCGTCCTAGTCTTAGCACAGGAATCTCTTCGACCCAACGGGCACGGAAGGGCCGGTGAGGTGGTGATGTCTGGAATGCTTTTTCTTGTAATTTCCTGAAGTCAGGGGTCCCCTTATAGACCCAAATGGATTATAATCCTTGTATGGGGACACTCTGAACCGTAAACCCCCATCCCACTTGGAAGAGAGATTTTGGGCTCGGAGATGAGTGGTTAAAGCTTGAGACTGAGGGGGAACCCCTACAAGCCATGTAAGCTATAGTCTAAACTCCTTAAAGGGGGGTTATATAGGGGATTATATGGGGGACTACTACAGGGGTTATCTAGGGGGATACTAGGAGTTTAGACTATAGCTCATCTAAGAACCCCAGTAATTTCCATTACTAACATGCTTACTAAGTCCCGCAGACCCTCCAAGTAAAGGTTCCGAGGCTTATGGCTCGAGAGACGTCCCACGCTTCTACAGCAACATACGCAGGTGTCCCAAAAGAAGAGTTCCCCGTGACCAGTATCCTAACAGCGATTAAATTGTATTTTGGAGTCTTTGTTGAGATTGCTGTATTTTGGGAAGCTACCATACTGCCAGGTCCTTGAAGGTGTTGCCAAGGAATGGCAATTCACAGGTTAAGCGGTCTCTGTCTGGCATGCATGAGAGAGTCCTGCGGGCGTAGCTGTAGTTTAGGGTTTCGGGTTAGAGTCTCCCGCAAGTAGATGAAATATGGGATATGTGAGGATGCATCCTTGCCATTAGTTTGGGGAATTTCATATGGGTAGTTCCCAAAATAGGGGTCCCATTTTGGTATCCGTTTAAGATTCGGTTCCGTAATATAATCTAAAACCCAAAGGGGGCCCGTAGTTTTCAGAATCACCCATACTTTAGGTGGACCCCCCACCCAGTAATAGTGACTATAAGGGATGATAGGGATTATATTAGGGTCCTCCTATATTCCTACTATACCACTATTACAGGGTGGGGGGTCCTCCTAACCCATACTCTATCTACTTAAGGAGGACTCAAAGGCTGCACTCTTCAAGGATCCCTAGGACGTCTGTAGCACTTTCCCAAAGCTGCAAGCAGCCCATGTCAACCACCTAGTAAGGGTGAACCTCGACAAGCTTCTGGGATCCAAGGCTTGGCATGATTTAGGGTCTATAAGGTTTAAAGGGTTTATAGCGTTGACGGTTTCAGGCTTAGGGTTTAGATCGGGATTAGAGTCCTAAAAGCCAGGAATGCAGAAGCTTGAATAATTCGGAGTCTCATTTGGTGATGCGAGCTGAGTTATATCTCAACGGACCACTGATACTGTTTAGGCCCATGGAGTCGTCATGGAAGTTTTCCTTCTCTAAACGAGCCTTCATGTCCAAGCTACTCGTGAGCCGCCCGGGTTTAGGGTTTAGGGTTCGGGATTTAGGGTGGGTTTAGGGTTCCAGGTCAAGGGAAAAGGATGGAAGGCCTTGTCCTGCCTCAAGCTCTGCACGTGAAGTTAACATACCATGACTTGTTAGAGTCGTTCTTTACTTTACTTGTTAAAGGCCGTAGAATCCCAGTGCACAGATGTCAGAGCAGCCCAGCATTTGCCAGGGTTTGCTCTGGCGATGCCCTCCATGTTCTTCAGGCCGCTGGGAATGAAAGCAGCAATCATTATGTTGGCAATGTCTCGAAAAACGTGAGTCCTTTTGCACTTGTCCTCCCTATATAAGATGCTGCTTCATAAAGGGGCTCCTGTTTGTGACGAGGCTTATTTTCTTACGGTTACGATTATTATCGCTAATACCACTAGACGGTACCTGAGAAGAAGAGTATTGAAGGTTGAGCTTTGGGAAGGTGCTGGGCTGTCCTTCTGCAACAGACAATGCTGGCTTGTGGGCGAGTCGGTTTATTCCCTTTCTTTCTGAGACGCAATATTTCACGTGGAAGATTAAAGGATTGTGGCACTCTACGTAATGCAGGCCGTTTGATTTTCGGAACCTAGAAAGTGACCGCAAGTCTGACTAAGTTCTACAGGTTTTTGGCAGGTGTTTCGGCCTTGTACCCAGTCTCAATCGGGAACCGTTTCTTTGGCATTCATGTGTGTAAGATTCAGTCTGACGGGCGTGGTCCACGTATAGTCAATTCTCTTGCAGCTCCCCTGAACCCTAAAAATCCTAAAGCCCTATTTGTGACAAAGGTAGGGACCATGTCGGGAATAGGTCCCAGGCAGAACCTCATAGATGTTCTACTTATCATTTGCTTAGAGATCTCGACATCGGGCCAGCTATGGATTGAGGGCTTAGGGCTTAGGGTTCAGGGTTTAGGGTTCAGGGTGCGCAGCAGGGTGGAGCTCGAACATCTGGAGGTTCTCAGGGTAGTTATCGCCCAATTGAAAGCTATAGGTATACTTATAGCCTAATTACAAGGCTCCTAAGTTCCCAGGTATGGCTAGAATTTGGTTGTAGCAATTAGGTTATTTTTGCCTTGAACCTTCAGGCAGTCAGAGTTCGTTCAACTTAGGTTTCATCTACTCCCTGTTGTCAACGAAGGAGCTTCAGAAATCTAAACCTTAAACCCTAAACCCTAATCTGAATGCCTAAACTTAAAACCCTCACCTTGATGCCCAGCAAAATCTGCAGGATTCCATCTTCAGGAAGCGACAATACGGGGGGATGATCGCTTCAAGCCCCGCGCGTCCCCCTCAACGACCCTCCTTGATACCGTATTGCGTAGGATAGTCCTGTACAGTTACAGCATGAACCCGACTCAGTGCGTGCTGCTTGAAGTAGAGTGGCGTTACCACTATGGGGAAATCCATAATAGTTACCACATATCCATATGATGACAGCATTCCAGAGAGACCTGACTCAGAGTTCATTCCCGAAGCTTTTGAGCATTGTTTAAGCCTTAGCCCTACCCAAACCCACCAAGGGACCCAGGAACGCCCCCAAAATGAGTATAGGTTTATCGGGTTTCCTTTTTTGGGATGCTGCAGGGGGTTAGGTGCGCCCTACGCCTGAGGTATCCTGTTATGACCGGTCTTGAGCGCTGAAACTGCAAGTCTTAACCATCCTATCCCGATCAAGGGAGCTGACTTCCGGCAAGACTCCTCGATTAAGGAATGTACCTATAAAGTCACAACCATTACGGATCCTAGGATCATTCAGGCCATAGTCCTCAATTAAAGAGTACAGGGCTCTTTGGGGAAGACTTTGAGCTATGCGACTCTTGCAGGAGAAATGCCGGCTCCTCAAGGACTGAGTCTCATACTGTACTGTATTGGGCTTCTGAAGATAGATTAGATTTGGACCATTAGGCCGCTGGGTTTGGGGTGTAGGGCTTGGGATTGTCGGTGTTGGGTTTTATTTCGTGTTTCCAGGGCAGCCACGGTCCACGCAGAAATTAGGGGGAGTTTCAAGATTGGGTGTCCTTTTCTAGGCCCCGCCTTCATTTTATTTAGACACCCAGTGTACAATGTAAGCGGAAGTGTGGATAGGACCTCAAGCAGTGCGGGTGACCCAATAGCCTCAGGCCTGGAATCATCATAGGCACCCTGCCATCACTTAGTGTGTATTCCTTGATTTGGGGGTATCAGGCTCTACCATGAAACCACTATATAAGCCCAGTTTCTATGTTATTCTTCATTTTGTTGCCCCTGAACGCTGCCCGCAAATTCGCCTAGGGTTTAGGGTTTAGGGTCTCGGGCGCATCAACAGAAAAGATTTGTAGATCTTCAACGGCTTAGAAACACGATAAGATGCTGGACTTAAAACGCTTGGAGGGTGCGCGCCTAGGCCCTAAGAAGCCTCACACCAGACATCCTCAACCCTAAATGTACATATATATACATAAATATACGAAGAGATTGCTCCCTACATGAACCGTGAATATTCCATCTCATAAGCCCCATAGTATCCCCCAAACCCTTAATAGCTCTGGTGAGGGGAAGCTAATGCCTAAACCCTGAACAAAACCTAAATTGCAGGACCCTTAACACTAAGCACTAAAACCTAAATTCCTAGACCCCTAAACCCTAAACGCTTAACTCCTAGACCCCAAAACCCTGGTGAGGAGAAGTCTTCGGCCGAGGGCCAGCAGCTAACTGCATACGTGGGCACGGTGCTGTCAAGGCCGGGGCGATTGCACAAGAAATGGGATATAGGGTTCAGGCCTTGGGGTTTAGGCTTTAAGAGATATTCTAGACGGCTTGGGTATTACCAATGAAGGAGAATCAGATGGAAAAGAACAGGGAACATGAAATGGACATTAAATTGCTACTGAGGGTTGAGTTTTCAGGCAAAAGGGTTTATACGACACGGGGTGATACAGGGGCTATATAGGGTTTTTATAGGGGTATAGGCAGCGAGTAAAGCGGACGTGGAAGCCACCAATTTCATTTGCACTTAGAGTCCCCCTTGAGTGGAAAGAAAATGGCTTTTGGGTATGTTATAATAAGATCCCCATATCGCCATATTCTATTTACTTAAGGGGGACTATAGGTTTCGAGTTTAGGGTCTGACCCTAAACTCGAAACCCTATAGTCCCCCTTAAGTAGATAGAATATGGGGATATGGGGAGCGTTTAGGGTTGTATGTTTCGGACTGAGAATGATCGTCGTTATAATTCCTTACAGCCAAAGGAAGATGCTGCCCTTTTGCGTGTGAGGGTGTGTAAGTCAAACGAGAAAACGTGTTTACTGTCAGACATGACCTATGACTTGGGTACTGACCCCCCCAGTAACACTCTATATTAGGGGTCCTATTAAGGGCTATATATAACCATATTATGCTTATTATCCAACTGTTACTGAGGGGGGGCAGTACCCAACCTATGATTGATACGGCCTCTTCCGTTCGATTGAGCCGAGCCCGGATGAGAAGCAAGCTCCCGGCTTGGGGTCCCTTCGAGGGGGAGAGGTGCATACAGAGTTCCACAAAATTTATGATTTCTGTTCAGCTGAGAAATTCACATATGAGATTGTCTCAGAATTGGCGCTGACAATGCGGGTCCCTGCACTATGTGTCTCGTCCATGTGGTAGGCAAACTCAGGGTATTTTGGGCGGAAGCTTGAGCGCTTCAAAGTTATTAGATGTTATGAGGGTGTAGACCTTCAGGTGTACAGGAAGTCGGGACAGATCTGATCCGTAAAGCTGTAGGGAGCACACGTGGCAATCGTGATGTTGTTGGAGCTCTCTGGCTTCAGCTTCATTAGTTTAGGATCGGGGGCTGAAGCAATTTGTAAAACCCAGAAACGAATCGTTCTTTGTCAAAAGCAGTGTCACATGGAAGTTTCGCTAGTATCATGATTGCCCCCTGAGTTCTCATCGTAGGTCTCACTGAAAACAGGATTTCCACGTTATGTAAGGATGTGTTTGGAGTCCTGGAGGCCCAACAATAGTGTCCCTGATTTGGAGAGGACCTATACCCAACATTCCAAATCGTGATCCTTGCGCCCTCGACCCCAGACCTTGCTAGAGTAAATTAAAGTGCATCCTCTTAATTCATGATCTGTACACCCTCAGCCCGGAACCTTGATCCCTAAAGAGCATCCTCCGAGCCTTACTCTACAGAAGGTTCAGGGTTGTTAGATGTAGCGTTGCAAGTGCCTCGTCAAAGCCAAAAATCAGTTTACCCGTCCTCCAAAAATCATGGACCACATATAACCACCATCAAAGGGGTGGCACATCTTCTTAGCTTCTTCTGGCTGAGTTGCCATAGTTTGAACACCTCTATATGTACCGTGTATCCTTTTGCTAGTAATTGACCTAAGCCGTACTCTACGTTCCTGAACATGTTGTGTAATCCTTACACAAGCCCAGATTCTTTTATGTCCATTCTCCTTCCATTAGAAACTTCATTACGGGAACCTACTTGATTTCTTCCCTAAATCTCACATCCTAAATCCCAACCCAAAGCAAGCCAGTCCCTAAACCCTAAACCAGGATCATGGTGGATTTCAGCCACTTTGCGGACCTTGTTCTGCGCTGGGAGATGGCCGAGCACTGCGGGGAGATGGCAGAGGCTGGGCTCACTTTCTGCTTAAACCCTAAACCCAAGAGGACCGCCCACCCTGTAATAGTAGGAATCAGGAATATGGTTTAGGGTTTTGGGTTTAGGAGGACCCCCCACCCAATAATGGTGATAACATAGGAATATAAGAGGACCCTAATATAGTCCTCATCGTCTCTTATAGTCACTATTTCTGGGTGGGGGGTCCACCTAACCTAAACCCTAATCCTTAACCGCGTGGCTAAGTGGGGCATGAAGGACAGGAAATGGATACGGTTGTATGTTTGGGGGTTATAGTGTCAGCTTTACCACATGGATCCATTAGGTGGACCCTCCGCCCTGTAATAGTGACTAATTATGAGGGACAATAAGGATTATTTTAAGGTCCTCCTATCGTCCTATTATATCATTATTACAGGGTGGGGATTCCTCCTAATGGATCCATGTCTCCATTCTCGATTAATTACATGTAGCAACCAGCAAGCTTACTGGCTGCCTGGTTTAGGTTTGGGTTTAAGTGAATGGCTGGTTCCTCGATGAAATGTCGACCTAAAGGGAACTGTATGGATGCTGGTTTAGTTTCTGGGAGCCCAAAATGGTATGAAAGTGCTTCAAAGTTCACAGGGGTGGAAGGCCTTGAGACAAAGTCTAGCCGCCCCAAGACGCCCAAATTATGATGAGGTCCTATCCTATAGTTTCTGAAAATCATTGTTCTAGATAAAGAAACAGTTGATGCTGGGTAAAAGGGCTGCTTTTTCAGTTTGGCAAGGATGCCACGCATTTTTTCCGAATTTGATTCATGTCCTTGCCAAGTTCCAAGGAGAGTTCCAGGTGGGTAGTTCTCGCATGGGTATCGTTTTAGGAGGCCTTACCTACACCCGAAGACTTCATCTACAACCCACTACACCTATATACAAGCATTATATGGGCCTGATACGAAGCTACCCCCCTGGTTGCTATTAACATGCCTGGAAACTGCACTGAATGACCATCAGCACTTGCCCCCAATGTCTATAACCCCGGGGGATCAGGAGCAGGGCTGTACTGGGAGGGTCAGGGGGCCTTTGTAAGTAAGGTCATAATTATGATAACTGGTGTTTTTGTAGGGCTGAATTCCCCCTACTCCCCCACCAAACAGGTGTTTCCTCACCCGGATTGGGCAGTGGCCATCTAAATGTATGTCCAGCATATTATGGGAAGATTTGATATTCGGTTTAGGGGGGGAGGGGGCTAGACTGGCCCCCCCCTGGCATGGCCCAGCAACTCACGAGTGGCCCACCTCGAAGCTTGAAAAGCTGGCAGCAGGTGGACATTCCTAGAGCAGGTCCCCCGAACGCCCAGATCCATGCACAGCCCTTGACTGTCAAGCCTTGACTATGAGCTAAACCCCTGGGTGTTAAACCCTAAGGTGTCTGTAGCTTCCTCCCACCCACTGATCTTCATCCCTAGCCCAAGACCTTTAAAATCTCCAGCCCCTGAGTAGCACTCCCTAAGAAATAAGACAAAGAAACACAAGTGTCTAATGTGCAGAAAGGTCTGCACCATTTTCCCAAGAGTAGGATCCACAGAATGGAGCCCCACGCAGTTTAGGGTTTAGGAAATCAGTCAGCTGATGCCCCGAAACACCTTGCTGCTATGGCCTTCCACCCTTTGTGAGTAGGCTCCAGGGGCCGTTGGGGAGCACTCCAGCGACCTGTGCCTCCGATGAACGGGTTGGCAATGAAGGTTTTTTTTCAAGGAGCTGAGGGAATCCTGCCGCAGTCACGATCTGAAGCATTGCGGGCCTTCACTTCCTCTTTTTCCCCCTTCAGTTAAGCAATTTCGAATTCCATCCTCAACCGAGCTTTGTGGACGTACGTAAAGTCCGCAGGGTACCTGGACACGAAGCGAAGAGCCTGCAGTAACATAGGCGTCTAAATAGTCACCAATGTTGCTGTGCCAGATTCCTTGTAC
The DNA here is from genome assembly GCA_905231905.1 of Symbiodinium pilosum. Taxonomy (NCBI): domain Eukaryota; class Dinophyceae; order Suessiales; family Symbiodiniaceae; genus Symbiodinium; species Symbiodinium pilosum. The sequence goes on from CAJNIZ010016781.1 coordinate 32,534, forward strand.
AATCATGGTGTGGGGTGCTTCATATAGCCCATCCCGAACCCCTCACACGCACCCTTTTCCCAAGGCCCGAAGCCTTCATTCTTTTGCCCAGAACCATAACGCGCCGTCTTGAAGCTAAAGCCTTGTGTATCAATGCCTAGCTGGCCGCCTAGCCGCCAAACACAACCGCAGAACTGTCTCATGCCTGAAACTCTATCTCAGCCGCGCGCATCTGGAAGCGAGAAGGGAATCCGTTCATGAGATGGTACTTAAGACCTCCTCAGCACCCTGGCCAAATGTCCAGGCTGGTCCACGTAATCCGTGCCAGTGTTGCCAGGGGACAGATGCACGCCTATATCTGTTGTGAGTGTGTAACGCTGCAAGTTCTACGATCAGTACTGTTTCTGCCACCTCAATACTTCAAACCCTAAACCCTAAA